>PDNB01000257.1:0-36277 GCA_002573585.1 Helicocarpus griseus UAMH5409
CATATAGAGAGCAATAATGTTGTTCTCAGAGCAGAATTGATCAAATTCAGCTGAGGCATGGCTCCCATGTCCATCAAGAATCAAGAGTCAGTATTTGTCCTTTGTATGAGATCAAGTGTCCTTGTCAAATATCTCCTTAAGCCAGATTAATCCCAGCTTGTCATTTGTCCAGCCCTTCTCACTAACTCCAATCATTCAGTCATCTGAGAGTCTCTCAGTCTCATACCAACAGGATTGATGCATCTTTCCCTTCAGAATAATCATTGTATGCAAAGCCCAGCCAGTTGCATTGATTCCAGCAATAACAGTAGCCCATCCCCGATCTCCAGGCTGTATAAGATTTGGACGATCAACCCTCTCAGACCCTGTAACCACCCTGGCTGTCCCAATAATGCCCATTTGAAACCCAGTCTCATCAAAGTTGTATGTATCATCTGGCAGAATCCCATACTTCTCAATGATGTTTTGTACGAGCTGGAACCATTCTCATATAACCTCTGAATCCTCACATAGAGCTCGTTGATGATCATACTTGCAGGAGAACTTTGATTTTATCTCTTCATGGCAGCTAACAGATCAATTAACCCAGCATTCCCCCACTGTGGGTGGGTTGGTGGATTGCCCTCGTGCCGCAAGAAGTATATTGGCCATATCTTGTACAGTTGCAACTCGGGGAGGCTGGCCTCATTCATCCATGGATAATATCCACCGAACAAGAGACTCTTCCTCTGTAAGACTAAGTTTTCAGTTTTTAGGAGGTATATCAACGCGTGCTGTATGACCAGATACACAATGTGTAAGAGTAGAATGAGGAACACCATACAACTTTGCTGCAGCTTGTACACTTGAAATTTGACCACTATCAAGTGCTTTAATAGCTAAAAGAATTCTTCCTTCTTGAAATGAAGCTTGATGACTTTGCATTGTTGACATTTTTGATTGCTAAGTCAAGAGACACGTAAATGTTTAAGAAGTGGCTCGCTTGGTGATGTGGCTCGCTCGGTGATGGATTACGTTATTTAATACGATAGTGTAGTTATATGGCTGAAGTATCAGACCACCTGCTAGTAATGTCGAACTGGATATGGTGACTTGGCTCATAATCCAAGGACGATGCACTTATATACACTTATTATATCCTCACTATTACTACAGCTTCATACGATGTCTATCCAAATCACACTTATCCTACCTATAAGCCACTACGTCATCCCGTCCTGCGTAGATTCAGCCAACCTTATTGCAACGTTGGGCGTCAGGAAAAAACTCCCATTGCAGCCGTTTAATTATTTTCCAGTGTGATGGAAAGCGTCCTATTTTGTGAGGACTTGGCCGTGGGGTGATGAATTATATATTATACCCACTCACTGTCTCTCCCATCCTGTCGCGATATATAGCTGATTCTAATCGCGGCATTTGATACAGGAGACCGATTGCTTTTGGCAAATCTTCTGGCAACAATGGGCCATTAAATCATGTCCCCACAACTTACCGTGCTCAGAAATTGTCATCATTGCCGGCTCTCTGGCGTATACTCCAGACGTTTCCTCAACAGTAGTGCTAACGTCGGGAGGCTCGAGAAATCCCCATTCCCATTTCCGGGCTCGCTCGGCTCTCGCTATTCGGCACCCAGCTTGCAACATCTCCCCCGCCGCCAATCTCCACATCACTCTTATTCTTGCGCCAGATTCTCCTCAGTGTCCTCACTACCTTCTAATCCAACCATTTGTAGATACCGCTCCAACATGGCTATTATACCGGAAGTGAAGCTCAATGATGGCACGTCCATCCCAGTTGTCAGTAGGCCTGGAATTCAAGTCCTGATCAGATCCGAATTGCGACACAAAGCTAACCCATGACGATTGACCAATAGCTCGGATATGGGACCGGGACCGCTTGGTACAAAAACGAAGACAAGGACATCGATAGACAATTGGTGGAGTCGATAAAAGAGGCAATCAGCTTGGGATATACCCATATTGACGGTGCAGAAGTGTACGGAACTGAGAGGGAGATCGGGCTCGCCGTCAGAGAAAGCGGGGTTGCGCGAGATAAACTATTCATAACGACAAAGGTCATCACGAATATCGCAGACATCCCCAATGCCATTGATACAAGCTTGAAAAAGCTCGAGCTTGACTATGTCGATCTGTGGGTGCTGAAGGCCCGTTCTGCCAATTATAAGGGTCAATTCCTAATGAGATTGTTCAATTCTTGTATTCCAGGTACCTGATTCATAATCCGTTCTTTGCGAAATCCGATGAAGACCTACAAAAGGCCTGGGTCGAAATGGAAAAGGTTAAGCATGCAGGCAAAGCGCGGTCTATTGGTGTTTCGAACTTTCGCCAACATGAACTCGAAGCAGTGCTGAAGGTTGCCAAAACTACGCCATCCATCAATCAGATCGAATATCACCCATATCTGCAGCATGGTGGTCTGGTACCTTTTCATGAAAAGAAAGGTATCACGACCACTGCTTACGGTCCTTTAAGCCCCGCTACAAGAGCTAAAGGCGGCCCGCTCGATGACATTCTTACTTCACTCGCGAAGAAGTACGCGGTTAACGAGGCAGAGGTTTTGCTGCGGTGGTCTATTGATAGAGGGGCGGTCACCCTCACAACCAGTAGTAAAAGGCCTCGGTTGGTGGAGTATACTCGTGCACTCCAGTTCAAATTGACTCCGGCGGAAATTGGGGAGATTTCGAGGCTTGGAGATCAGAAGCATTTCCGTGCCTTCTTCGGAAACGTTTTTGCACCAGATGATCGATCGTGAAAAAGCAAAATGGGTTCTATGTTTTACTAGATCATGTATCCATTGATTCGACTAGGTCATGCACCATAGACGGATAGGAATTAGCCAACTCTCTGCCCGGCTACGCACAGCAGTTTCCTCTATATGACAATATCAGATGTTCAGCAACCCACTCCCCACATCTTCTTTCTTCTGGCTTGTCTGCTTCACTATTTCGCTTCGCATGGCGATTCTCTTTCTGAGTCGAGATGGCTACGTCCTATTATGATATCCTGGAGTTGGTCCAAGTAAAAATCCTATTTCAGAAACCGGACGTTTCTACTCTTTGCTGCTTTGAATGGCCCAGAGAGTCAAAAGTAACCCCACTCATATCAGCCTCGTCCTCCGGTTTCGATTTTTTATTACCGAAAACTGAGCTTGTTTTATCTAGATAAGCCTCACTAAGTAAACATTCTACTAAATATCCTTGAATTCATTTTTTTGGGCTCTCAGTGCGCTTTTGTTAACTTTGTTTGAAGAAGAATCCTCATCGGCATGGTGATGAAGTGGAGCAATTGCTCAGACATGCCTGGCGCTGTGAGGTGTAGTAAGTTCAAATTTTATATTATATCAGATGAGTTTCGGACGGTAAATAATCAGGTCAGGATTAGCAGTTGTGATGGACTTTCTTGCTATTGAACAAATATCATATAGACTGGGATGGTTCGCCCAGTCACCCAGTCATCGCCCGAGCGAGTTTATTGTGATGCGGTGATGATACATGTACATTAGATATCTATGAACTATGTAATGTAGTGTACATACAATATCATGAAGTACTGCACTTTTGATTGTACACAGAGAACTAATTGCTATATCACAGTACTTTGACTGTCTTGTCAACATTCTTTCTCAATGACTTCAGAACAAACTGTACTGGAAGCATTCTTATGTCTGCTAGATGATCTCAGCACTGGGGGGAACAGAAGCTGCTAACTTCATCTTCCTGATTGATTGATGTTTGGTTCAAGAAGCTTCCACTCTCGCAGCAAACAGGTCTGCAGCAAATAGCTGTCATGTTTGCTCTTTGTAGATGGGATTCCAACTCCACAAGAGACAGAGATGAATGAGAAGATGAATGTAATTGTGTGTGATGATGATTACCATCTGTTTCATCTCAGTTGTGAAATAAGAGGTTTCTGAATGCACTGAATGAAGAAAGGCCTGAAACAGATGTCAGCTACCTTATTGTGTTCGCCCAACAGTCAATCAATAATGTGGAAAGTGAATAATAACATTGTGCTGTATGGAGATGGATGGATGGATGTAGCTATCTGCAACAGGCGCGGGGGGGGGGGGAGTGACTTTGTATCCCATACAATCCATAGTGAGGGCGGAGGTACATTGTACATGTGCATGTACATCAACTAGATGTGAATGCTCTGGTTTATTATTACTATTATTCTTACCTCTAATCCGTACTATGATATAATGATATATTCCTCCTCTTCCTCAGTCGACGAATAGATTATACATACAGTGTATATATCTATTGTTGATGCTGTTTGTTCTCGCCAACCTTAATCCCGCCCGTCCTGTCAGAGCCGTGTAAACCCACTGTTGCCGTCACCGTCGCCCGTCAGACTTCACCATCCATACCCATACCCATACCCATCTATCTATCTGTCTGTCTATCCCTCCTCTCGCTCTCTTCCCCCGACCACCACCACATTCCCTGCTGCCAAATTACGCACACACACACACACACTCTCTCTCTCTCTCTCTCTCTCTCCCTCTCCATCAAGACTCATCGGATCCTGTTCTCTCAACCTCCCAGCCCAAACTTCATCCGCCGTTTAATCATTACCGTGAAGACCGCCGCCGCGCTGTATCTCCGTATCGCCGCTACAACTACGACCTTACCCCCCTCATTCCTTCGCCTTATCTAATCCCGGGCTCCCTTTCTCGTCAGCCTTCGCTATTGTGCCCATCTCTCATGGGAGTCCAGCGCGCTCATCCTGAGCTGCTCTACCCTATTCGTGGAATACCCCTCTGACACACGCACTTCTGGGTCTCTGCTTGTTGCGAATGCCGGCTGAGGCCAACCAGTGTGCCCTGGGAAGCACATTTCAAAGACGAGACAGTCAAACGTCCGCCGGTGCATCCCCGGGTTTGACCCGCCGTCATTGATGTGATGCTGCTATTCACTACCTGTAGGTCGAGTACGCAGTATGTCCCTACTTTTCCTACGCCCTTGGTTATTCAAGTTCTCTAATCGACGTTCGGTTAATGATTTTGATCCGTGATGTTTCTCCAGCAAACAAAGACGCCTGAATGTTAAACATCCGGGAAACCTCTCCAAAACCCGCCCCTTCCCAATCGTTGAGCGCAAAACCCTTGCTTCCTAGCTTTCTATCAGGTACTCTCCTTATCTAAGCCCAGCCAAGGGCTAGCTTTGTGAAGACTCGTTGCGCTTCAATCCATATTGATCTGCCATGTCCGGTGAGCTCCAGACCTCATACCGGACCCAAAACACTACCGAACCTACGTCTCGCGCAACAGGGAAAAGATCGTATTCGGATTATTTCAAGGACGTCAATACCCGCTTAAAAAACCTCACCGACAATATCCTGCCCGCCTCGCCATATCTCCTCACTGTTCCCACAGAAAGACCGTTTCATCTGGGTTCTCGATTTGTGAGCAACTGGGCTGTCGGCGACAATAAACCCTTTGCGCCGGAGGAGGAACATTTGCAATATATGACTTTTCTATCCCACCAAGGCGAAGATACTCTACTCGTTGCCGTGGGGGGATGGTCTGACGAGCGCGGAAACATCATGGAAGAAGATACGTCAAAAGCCCCTAGCATCATTACGAGCGCATCCGACGCCCAGAAAAATAAAATCCAGAGAAAAAAGATTAGTCTCAGCGACTACAAAAAGAAGGCAAATGAAACTCCAAAGTCCCCTTCCAGAAGTGCAACTCCCGCGGACCAATTAAACGGCGGGGCGCACACCACCTCGGACACAAAGCCCAAATGGCAGGAGTCTTCCTCAACGACCAAGAAGCCGGTGACCTTGAAAGAAACAGACATCAGAGCTACTGCTACGGGGAATCGCACAGAAAGCACCAACGGAACCTCTGGAGACAATAATACCGCCGATCCGAGTTCTAGATCCATGCTTTCCTCCTGCAAGCAGCCGCCGTTAAGTCGGGATTCTTCGCCACCGAACAAAAAGCCGCGAGTTTCATCTGCGAATGGATCCCCAGAGATTCATTCCGCAAAAGCAAGAAACGCGGCTCCTGTTGTTCCCGCTCTACTTTCTCCTACCCTACCCCCTACCAGCATTGCGCCGAAGCTCCCTCGACTTCTCTCACCTACTCTTCCCCCGGATATTGAAGAGGAACTAGCAAAGATAAAGGACGAACAGTCGTCTTCGAATAGTCATTCTAAGTCTACAAAAACACTATCATCCGCCCTTGCAGGATCCACGTCAGATCAACCGCTATCCAGGTCTGCCCAGGGCATAACAAATTCCGGTTCCACGTCCAGCTCGAGTGATAAAAGTGCAAAGGGTAGGACATCTTCGTCATCTGCTGCCAAATTACAAAGCAGCAGCAGCACAAGATCGGTCGCTTCTTCAAGTGATCAAACTAAGCCTTCGTCCACATCTCCAAAATTCAGGGGGACTGCAGAAGCCGTCAAAGCCAAACTTATTGTTAAGTTGAGATACGGAAGAGCCAATCGAAAACGGATAGAAGCTTTGCTTAGATTTTCCGGCAAATACAGAATCCCTTCCGATATCCAGTCCTCGAGACAGAAAGATGGACTTGAAATCGATGCGAAGAGAAGGCAACCTCCTCATTCGAGAATAACCGAGGGGCAGCGTGTAGAAAAGCGACACAAACATATGGAGGAGGATGGTCAGGTGCCGGCGCCCAAACGCCAAAAATCAGCTGTCAATCCCACGTCTGAGCGACCTAGAACTCCTGTCACAAACGCTTTCAAATCACCGTCGATTTCACAACAGCCAGTGACTTCAAAGGCTCAATTCCTTACTCCAAACACCCCAAATAAGGACCTGAGGGGCGCAACAATGCGCCGTCTAGGATCTGGGGACGCCGATGTGAAAACACTAATCGGCATAGACCGTGCAATAAATAGCACCACCACACCTGGGGGCACTGAGAAAACTACTACCAAACACTCTCCTCCAATATCTATCGACAATCAATCAAGCAAATGTCGAGATTCTACAGAGTATCGCCAATGGCGCGACGAATTCCAAAAGTATGTCAGTTTAGGTCGGGAGTTAAAGCACGCGTCCCAACGATATACAGGACCTCAGGCTAGAGATGTCGACGACAAACTTGGAGCTGCCATCGCAGTTGAGGCAATCCTGTGTTTCATCCTTGCCTTTGTTTTTGACGACAAACACAAAACCTTAAGCCGTCGGGTGGGGGATTCATCAGGATGGCGTTCCATAGTCGCATACTGGGGCGCAGTGAAAAATATTACTGCGCCATATCCGCACCTCCACGGCCTCTGCTCTATCCTTGGAGCCGTCTCCCGCGATGCCATTCACGGGCTTGACCTCGAGCGTCTTGCAGCTATCACCATACCAAGTGAGTATAGCCCGGCCCCCACACCGGGCAGCGATGGCAACACAGTTACCTCGGAGGAGAACAAAAAGCACCAAAAGGAGTTCTCAGAGCTCAGATTTCGTCTTGTCAAATCGTACCGGGAAGCAAATCAACTATGGCTTGAGGGATCTCGCGAATTGTCGGAGGAGACGCTGTCGCGTCAATACCCAGTTACTTGGTCAAAGCGGTCGATGAATTTTTCGGAACGAGGGAGAGAGAAGTTGACGTTAGGCATGTATTCAGGCGGTTATTTTCTGCCGCTGGATCGCACGTCCATTCCTCTTGAAGCTGTTCGTTTCGGCTGGGCGTTTTTAACTGAGTGGACTGAGAAAGAGGGGGTTAAATGGAAAGGTCGGCTTGAGCTCTAGATATTTCTTGTCTCGTATATTTATCACGGCATTACATTGAAGTAATACCTTGTCTGCTTTTTATAACGAGATTATTATTCATATTAACTTTGCTTTAAGCTTTTGTGTATATTTGTAAGAATATTAGCTATCTGTGAAGATGACATTTAAAGGTTTTGCAGCCAGACATGAAATGGTATATATGAGAGTTTTTAAAATCAATCAAGAAAAAGCCCGTACATTATTGTTACGGCGTTATGCCTCCACGCCTACCTCATGTACGCTAGGTCTAATACGGTCTAGCCTCTCCCCTCATATAACCGCCTTCTGCCGCCTGTCAACCTTGATCCCTTTCATCATCCATTCTACCCCTATGATATACCACTGTTAGCTAGTTCTAGCCATAACACTTATTTTCTGAAAATTAAAAGAAAAACTGCTACATATTTATGTTTGCAAAAATTTATATAAAATTAAATTAAATTAAAGCTTTTACAAAATTATTATTATTCTTCTTTTTCAAAATGAGGCTGTTCACACAGTAATAAATACAAAGACTGAGAAATCATATCAATATTTTATAAAATAAATTAAAGTTATCACAGAGTGATACAGTATTTTATACATTATTAATAATCTCTGAAATTTTTCTGTTTATGACTGAGAGCTCAGAAGTTTTACAGAGCTCTTTAGCTACCCTTTTAGCACAGCTTGAAGCTGAGCTCTCTGCAGATATCACTGACAGTGTTGTTAACCCGACCCGCGAAAAAACCCGTTTGGGCGGGTTTTTAGTTAAAGCCTGGGCCCGTAAGCCCTATTGTTTCGGGCATCTGAGCCCCCAAACCCGACCCGACCCGAAAAAAAAACATGCCCGCGCTTATAGGGGCGTCCAGTGGCTTAACTAAACCTAGTTAAGCAAGTTAAGCACGCTAGGCGCCGCAGGCGCGCCCAAAAACCCGTTGCGGGCCTAACGGGCTCAGTTAGTTAAACCCACAGGCCCGTTGTTTCGGGTTTTTTAGTTAAAGACCTAACCCGAAGCCCTATTGTTTCGGGCACTGAGGTTTTTTTTTTGACCCGACCCGCGAAAAAAACAACACTACCAGCAACAGAAGAAGAAGGAAGAATGTGCTGCTACATGTCTGCAGACTCAATTACAAAGGCAGCCTGCTTGCCCACCTTCAAAATTGCCTCTAAAAGATGTAAATTTGAGGTCAAATCATCACTCAAATCGCACCTTACCTTCCCAAAGCGGTAACACAGCTTCAAAAGAGTTGGATTTGACTGGATTGAACAATTCAGCATCTTCAACATTGAACACGCCAGCTATCAGTTCAACTGCTTCCAAATCACAAGTTTCTTGTTCCGGGCGGGTTATTAAGCCCAGCAAACACTTTTTGAATTAACCATACATTTTTATATGCTCTATCCTGCTTGTATTTTTAATGTTTAATATTTAAATTAGAAATCTTAAAGCGTTGTTGAGTTATCGTTGAAAATATCTACTGCTTGAAGGCGTAATTTGGTGGGCGTTCGGTGGAAGTGAGCGTTCGGTGATGGATTACGTTTAAGAGTTTAACTTTTCTCTCTCTTGCAAGTCAAATTATTAGATCATTTGGTTTTTTTCACTTTGTAACATATTGCTAAATAATAAAATTAAATTATATAAGTGGTTATTTATTATTTATTAATTTCTGAACTGCTTGTAAAAAATGATGAGTGATGACAAACTAAAAAGAAAAAAAGCTCAAAATCATAAAAAGATGCTGCATAGATCATAAAAGCATGTTACCGTATCATTTATTCCTTCTATCATATGAGATACCATGCCACTTTCAAGTTCTGAGTAAATAGACATCGCCCACTCCATTCCAATGCAGCCTAAGCAAGCTGGAAAACGGCATGACTATGCACATATGACCTCACCTGTCGAAAATTTTGCCATGCCACCGTCTAACGGGAAAGGAAAAAGGAAAGCACAATGAAATGTTCATAGATAACTGATAGCCGAATAACTCCGTCTCGTCATCAGACATTGCTATAATCATCGTCACCAATCGTTCCGTCGTTCCTCATAGCACCACCAAACAACCACCCTGCCTCCCGACAATATCTCGCCTCCCTCCCTGCACTACCAACCTCGCTAGCCCAACAAACGATAGTAGCATCCACAACCCCGGTCAGTACTCCCTCCATCGCACCTAGGACACTCCAGCCGATCGCTCCCGCAATAAGGCCCACAACGTAGGCGTAAAGGCTGCCGCGGATCGTGGATGTGCCTACGATTAATTGGATGTTCCGGGCAGTGGATACCCAGCCACCAAAGCCGAGTGCTAATGACATTATGAACCGCGTGGCATGTAGAAGCAACTTTGCGAGGCGGTATGGGAGTAATGAAGAGGAATTATTATTGTTAGAACTGGAGAAGGAGGCTGGGTGGAAAGATGTGGTTGCCGTTGAAGGGGCGAGGAAGGTCATCTGGCTGAGGCTACGCGCAGAGACACCTAGAGGCAACGAATGGATCGCAGCATAGGTCAGAGTTAGAGGATTTGTGAGCGCAGCGATTGGGGTTGGAATAAAAGAGTATGCTGCCAGTGATATAAAGGAAGCCAGCCGTCTTGGAAGAATGATCAAGGGGAGACGAACTAGCAGGGCCAGTAACGTTGAGAGGCAGACGGTACCGAACAGAGTGCTGCCAGAGTGTACCAATGCTGCTTGTACGATCTGTCGAGATGAAGGAGTCGGCACGGACAAACGATGGAAGTACCATTGACTGACCGTTGCAGCAGTAACAGTTCGTTGGATTCCCGAAATGACCCCCAAAGACCACAGGTAAACCAGGATGTAATAAACGCCTAGCCACCAGCTTCCCGCATTGATGATGAACAAGTTCTTGGATACCGAGACGTGGCCACCAAGAAACACGCGGGTGAACATAAGAATCCATATCCAGGACCATGCAGCGATGACAGCTAACGTGATAAACCCGAGTGCAAGCAATGCTGGGTTAGCTGCAAGGATACGACACGAAAACTCTAGGATGCTAATTGCTTTTCCGGTTGCAAGACGGCCTTGAATGATTGAGTATATCCAGACAGTGGCAATTATGGCAGGAACTAAGGAACTCCAGCGCATGACCTTATCCTGGATGCTTTGACCATGCCAAGCTCCGCCAAAACTGGCTATGAACGGATAAAGAGAAAAAGAATAGAGAATTATAGGGACCGCAATCAAGATCCCGTAAACCAACGGCCGGACATATGAGCGAAGCAGCGCCAACCACAACAAAGAAACCAAGATAGAAACTAAAGTATAGACAGCTAACAGGAAGAAAGAAGCATGGAGAGTTGAATAAATAGTATCACCAAGGATCGGTTTATCCTTTGGCAATGAAGTATGCAGATAAATAAGGAAAGCCGTCGCGAGCATGGACCCCAGGGAGAGTAAAAAGAAATTGCCCCAGAAAGCGTCGTGCTGAGGAGGTTCTGAATCTGGGTGTGTCATAGACGCCGGAATGGAGGAGCCGGAGGAGCTTGTGGGACGAGGATTGCCCAGAAGGGTTTGTTTATTTGTCTCCTGAGGTATAAACGGTGAGCTAGCCTGAAAAGAATCCCTAGAAATGTCTGGTTTTTTTCGAAACTGTTGAATGATAGGGGGGGGCTCTTCGTCCGCAAACTCCGGCTGCCCATCCCGCTGCACGTTCACCATATCACTCCTCAAGGTATCTTCAAGGCCTACGTCGACCATAACATCCTTGCCACGAGAACTTGCGCCTGCGCTCTGCGCATCGTCCTCGTCATCCTCGTCATGTTCGTTAAAGGGATCCCCCCCCAAAACAGGCGTGGCATCACTTGACTTCATAGCACGCCACGAACTCTTGATTGCTCCGCCTCTTCCGCGGCCATTATGAACAAAGTTACCACCACCACCCGAGGCACCTATACTACTTTCCGAGTGCTTGCCATCGTCGTCAACCTCGGAAGACTCTGCCAAATGGTCTGAACCAAAGTGGCGTCGAGACCTCTGCAGGGCGTAAAAATCCGCAATTTCCCGCTCGTGTTCCTGCTCGTCATCTTCTTCTCTGAATTCATCAGCAGCACTGTAGAAGAGAGGAGCGTGCTGTAACGAAACCCTAGAAGAGAATGGAAAGTGGGAGACATGAGAGGAGTTTGGTTGGTAAGGGTTCCCAATGGCGCGGTGGAGATAAGACCTGGAGGCGGGATTGCGGGAGGAAGAGGGCAGGTTGAATCTCCTATGGCGGTCGGAGGCGGGTCTCTCGTCGTTCTCCGGGCTGAAGGTTATTCTAGATTGTGACTGAGCTAAAAAGCGGGAGGCGTCTAGATTCAGAGGTTAGTTAATATTACGATATTCGCGTAAAGTGTGGGGAACGGGGTATAGAAAAAGGGTAAATAAATAAGTTGGGGTTGGGCCCAAGAACCTGGGGAAATCCGTACATTCCGAAAACATGATTATGCAGAAAGCTGCCTAGAGCAGAGCATAGAGAGAATTAACTGTAGACCAGTTGTTTTGGAAGGCCGAGAAGGGGGATATTGATAATAAGAGGTGATCACAGGCACACGATCACAGGCGAGTAGTGGATGAACTATTATGGAGGTTAGTTGACGGGTGGAGCGGTGAAGACGGAGCTAAACAGAGCGTACAAGAGGAGCTCCAGGCGACATTCTCATTAGGATGCAGAGCAGGGAAAAGGAGGAGGAAGAAGAAGAGGAGGAGGAGGAGGAGGGAATGACTAGAAGAGGACAAATAGATAGAAATAAATATATTGGAGAGGAAGAGGAAGAAGAAGAAGAGGAGGAGGAGGAGGATGAGGATGAGGAATGATGATGGTTAGGTCATACCCGCCCAGGAGGATGAGGTAAGCAGGCCCCGTGTCTGGCTGAGTCATGCGCTAGATATATCATTATCATTATCATTATCATTGTTATGGTTATGGTTATGGTTATACGGCAAGATAGGTAAATACGTACCTAGGGAGATACCCATTGCGAATAGAAAGGAATTATAGTATATCAACTGCAACAGATTCCTGAAACGCACACACAGGGGCAACTTCCGTGTATTACTTAGATATACATAATAATACGGAGTTACACTCCAGTTATCAATTCCGCCGGCTTGGCATCATCGGCAGACCCCCAGTAATCCCCGGAAAGAGCATCATCACCGTCACCACACACACCCATCTGTCCTATCCCTCCGCGTACACACGCCA
The DNA here is from genome assembly GCA_002573585.1 of Helicocarpus griseus UAMH5409. Classification (NCBI taxonomy): domain Eukaryota; kingdom Fungi; phylum Ascomycota; class Eurotiomycetes; order Onygenales; family Ajellomycetaceae; genus Helicocarpus; species Helicocarpus griseus. The sequence goes on from PDNB01000257.1 coordinate 12,952, forward strand.
TCATTCAACTGTCGCAAGTCTTTCTCTCGAATCGCTATCTATACACGTCCAAGATATACCGGCTTATTATACACAAAATTACTGACTTCGTCATTCCCCCTCCGCCTCCGCCTCCGCCCTCCGCCCTCCGCCCCACCCCGACGAGCTTTTTAAACTAGGAAGAGATAGACTATAGTTGCGTTCATGTCACAGCCATGGGACTACATTGCAAAGCTAGTTTGTATTGGTGATTCCGGCACCGGTAAATCCAGCGTGTGCTACACCCTTCTTTCTATCCACCTGATCCGCCGCACACATATGCGCTATAGATAACTAACATATCCACAGCTCACCATCCGCCTCTGTGAAGGCCGATTCTCCGCAACTCACGATGTAACAATCGGCGTCGAATTCGGCTCGCGGATCGTTCCCGTCGGCCCCCCCGCCTCCGACGCTCTGGGCATAGACTTTGACCGGCCGCCCTCCCCCTCATCCCCCTCGGCCCACCTTCCCGTCATCCCCCCAAACCGGTCCCATTCACACTCCCCCACATCTGCACAGATATCAATGAACGGAGACGACCACACAAAGCGAAAACAACAAGCACAACAACATCAGCAAAAGCAAAAGGAACCCGCACCAGCGGGCCTCCCCTCCCCGCCACGCAAACAACAACCCCCACCCGTGCAGAAACGCATGAAGCTCTCTCTCTGGGACACTGCTGGCCAAGAAACTTACAAATCCATCACCCGCTCCTACTTCCGCGGCGCCTCCGGCGCCCTCCTCGTTTTTGACATCACCCGTCCGGCCACCTTCACCTCGCTGACACAGTGGCTGCAAGACCTGCGCCAGATCGCCGAGGAGGGAATTGTGGTGATCCTAGTGGGCAACAAAAGCGACCTGGCCAATGTGTCGCAGGACAACAGCAACGACAATAGCTTCGACCAGCAGTCTAGGGGGGTAGTTACGAGAGAAGAAGCGGAGGCCTGGTGCCGGACCAACAATGTCTCCCGCTACGTGGAGACGAGCGCCAAATCCGGCGAAGGGGTTGAGAGGGCTTTCCTCGAGGTTGCGGAGCGAATATATCGTAATATTGAGGCGGGGCGGTATGACCTGAACGACCGGCGGAGTGGGGTGAAGGGGTTTGGAGCCATGGGTGGTGGTACGGGTGGCGGCGGGCGCATGCCGAGGACGGTTACGCTAGGGGTTAATGATGCGATGGAGAGGAGGGGAGGCGGGTGTTGTTGAGCACTTTTCTTCTTCCCCTTTGCTTGGTGGCTTGACGAACTTCACGGATTTCACATTCTCAACAACTAATTCGTCTTCCGGGCAAATATACCAATACGACGTAATATTGTTAGTAATCTGCATTTGGCTGACCTCTCACTTTTTACATTATCGTTGGTATGTTTATTTTGTTCCATTTCAGCTTCCTTGCAACATGAATGTTGAACTCCGGGGCGGTGATCTGGAAGCAACAGTTTTGTCTTATCTATCAACTGATTATCCTCCTTATGCCAGCCGTCTATTTAGTCTGTGCTGCGCTATACTGAAACCATAGCATAATCATTTATGTGCAGCCAAAAGCTGAGTTCCTCTTGGGCTTCCTTTCTTGGTATTTAACTGAAAGAGACATTTGTACTTCCTGCAATATATAAAGTATCTAACCAGAAACGGGGTGGAAGGGTGGACAAAGCGTTGATAGTAGTCATCAATATAGATCACTGTGCCCTTGATTGTGTATGATGATGGAAGATGCGTGGCGAAAGCGAAGAATAGCAAAGTGAAGAAACCGTAATTGTAGAAGACTCTTCGTGTTTGTGGTTTTTGAAATCTGCTGTTGGGTATTATTCCTTTGAAACAATAATCTCCAAAATCAGCAATAATAACGTAAACACAAGATTAGCACAAAAAGCGCCTCATACGAGCAGGAAAATACCTACCTATCCCCTAGTATAATTTTGCTCCTGCTCTCCCCATAGGGTAAAAAAATGTAAATTAACCATGGCCACTCCAGCTCTGGCACACCAGAAAGACGACAGGGGCAAGCGAAAAAGCGCGCCACTTCCATCACCCCTCCTTTTCCGAAGTCCAATGATATCCAACCAAACACGGTGTTAAAAAAGAAAATAAAATAGGAGATATTATTTCAAACATATTATATAAATATTCCTCTCTAACAGCCAGACCTGGGACAAATCAACATAAAGTGGGTCGGCGTTTGAACCGGGAGGTGTGTTGTCCCTTACTCCGGTCTTTCGCACCCCCTGCCTAGTAACAACGATGCCTCCAAAGCAAAAAATTCGTCCATCTCATTCCAATCCTCACTCTGTTTTAGCAATCCGCCATGTACTGAACCAACCCAAATGCGCCCATTGCTCGCTTGGCCCGACCATTCCAAAAACAATGTCTCTGAAAAGGACGAAGAGTCCAATGACCACCCCGTAAATAACAGTGTACAAAGTCCACTCGGCCTTCCTCGGCAATTTCTGCGTTAGCCAGTCCAGACAGAATCCGGCAGACAATATCGTGAAGTAGAGAGCTGGGTAATAGTGATGCACATATGTCACACGGGCCATCGCGACGAAGGGGAAGTAGTGGAGGAACCACCCGATTACAGGGTAGAGGCCGGAATAAGTGATGTGATCAATGTCCGCGATGCTGAGTTCGTCGTAGCCACGCTGCCATCGGATCAGGTACCAGAATATTATCGACGCGAAGATAACCAAGCTGGCTGTGCCCGTCCAGTAGACGGATGGGTTACCGAGGAGGAAGTACTTAACAGTGTCCTTGTCCCAGGAACACATGCGGAGACCGACGTGGAGGATGGGCCATTGCCAGAATTGAGATGCAAGATCATCCTGCTTATCGGGATCGGGAACAAGCGCGTTGTTCGAGGTCATCATAGCGACATTGAGATGAATAAAGTCTTTCAAGAACGGCGACTTATAGGATCCTGGATCACTACGTGGCACTGTATAAAATACGTGATCAGCAATTGTCTTCCTTACTTCTTTTTTTAAGAAAAGTGGATGGATGCTCACGCCTATCATTAACATGACTTTCCACGTTCCAGTGAGTGTAAACATCCCCGGGATTGTTTTCTTTCACGCATGTAGTTTCAATTTGTTTGAAACCCCACTGCGGAAGATTGACAGTACCTGCTCGGAGATAACAGCCAAGTACAGCGTGACGGAGACGGAAAGCAGTGGTCAGAGTTCGAATTCTTGACCTGTCCTTGGAAGCAACGTCGCTGACCACCTCAATGCGCCAGTGATCTTTGTCATCACCGACAGTCGTATTTCCATAGCAAGACACTTCATAATCAGCTTTAGTCACTGGTGCCGCTACCGTGTGCGAGTGCAGATTGCGTCCCGTTTGGCCATGAATGAGCCGGATTACGTCATTATCACCGACGAATTTTAGGGGCGCTTCAGGGTCGTAATCAGGTTCATGGCGGTTCGGGTAGAAAAACCAATCATTGTTAGCATCCTTGTGGTGATAGCAGGTAATCTGCTGCTGAGTGGACCCTTCAGGATACGTTTGAATGTGGGAGTGAAGGAGGCCGCCACCATATCCCATGTTTTTAAGGGTAGCTTTTGATCCCAGTGCAATCTCGAGCGGGCTATCCTTTCCAACATCTGTGCCTTTTAGGTTAGCCTGGAAAAGGGAGCTCATTTGTGCATCGCCAGGTCCAGAGTTTTCAAGTACAAGGAAATGCACGTAGAACGAGAACATGTAAACAAGGACCGGAATAACAATCAACCCGAATACCCTGGTAGCCACATGCTCTGCAAGGACAATCTGTACGAAATTTAGCTATATTCCGCGGCAAAAAGAAAAGTTACGAATCGTCCTACCTTGGGCATCTTCAGATCACCAAACTTGCTCCACAGATCCTCAGCAGTATAAAGTCCGACCAATGCGGTGACGAAGAACCCAACCCATTTAACGCTGCAGACGCAGCCGATGCTTAGCCCCGTCAGTATGAGCCACGCAAACCATTCCACCGAAAAGCTCTTATGTTGCAGTCGGTGGAAGCGCGCCCAGCACAGGGTTGTCGTGAAGGTGAAACATAGAAGCATAGAGTCCAGTAGAATAAATCTGGAGATGGTCGCATAGGAGTTCTCACACAGTACCATCAGAGTAACCAACCAAACAGTTGGGCGACGAAATCGCAACTCGCGAGCTGTATAATAGGCGAGGGGTACGCAGACGGCACCGAAAAAGGCGTTGAAAACGCGCATGAACGTGTAATTGACATCCTCGGGATACTTCTCTCCAGATTTGAACTCAAACGAACCATTGTAGCCAGCAAGGTATCCGGAGAGGCCGACCAGCATTTTCCCAAGCGGTGGGTGTACATCGAAATAAAATTCCCGCTTTAGGTAGTGAGACCCGAACTTGCCGAAACTAGGCGTATGCGGTTAGCAGGCCCGCAGACACTATATTTTCCACCGCTTGCCGTCCCGGACACTTACTGAGCCTCATCCCATGTTACAATATCTGATAGACCGATACGCCACATTCGCGTGAAAAAAGAGAGGGCGGTGAATATCAGGGGGGCAAGGACAACTTCCCATTTGTCCAGCACATCGATGAACGTGGACTATATCAAAAAAGAGAAGCGTCAGCAAGTTGAATACAATAGCTATGATACGATATAGGACTTGCTGGCAATTGGGCCGTAGTAGTGAAGCCCATTGTAGATAAAAAAGACATATCAACATACCTTGTGCTGTGCCTTCTTCATATCAACTTCGATTGGGCCGTCTCTGACCCCACCGTCACCTTTCTCCAAACCAGGGACATTCCTTCGACGCAAATCCGCATTCTGTGAGGCGCCCGAGGCAAAGGCAGTTTCCTGGGCCGCCATGATGGGGAAAAGTGATAGAAGGAAAAGGTAGTTGGATTCAGGTGCCAGAAGGCAAAGCTAGTCGTTCCGCGGTGTAGGTATGAAACGGGACTAGCGATGGACAGCAATAGCCATCAAAAAACATCAAGGTGTAACAAGAATGATTTGGACACCACGGAAATAGGCCACGAAGGAAAATATGAGCGAAAGTAACCCGTGGTCTTTTCTTTTTTTGGGGGAAAAAGGTGTAACCCAGCGACAGAAGGGAACGGCTCCGGAACGGCTGGCAAGTTAATGTACAGGAGGAGGGAGTGCTGGAGGGAGGGAACCGAGATAGTCAGGGCAGGAAAAGGAAACCCTAAGAGAACATAGCAGTTAAAGGAATCGAGAAGAAGAAGAGGAAGAGGAAAGAAGAAGAAAGGAAATGGCGTCAAGGAGAGGGAGGGAGATAAGATGTCTGGCGGAGAGAAAGGGAATTGGATTGAGAGTCGAAGTCCAGAGTCCAAAGTCCAAGTCCCCAGCAAGTCGTACTGTAACTGTGGTCTCATCGAGGTTAGGTTAGGTTAGATTAGGTTGGCTGGTTGGTTGGTTGGTTGCTATAAACAGATAAGCCCGTATTGTAATGTAATGTACTGTATGCGCATATATAGTCCGCGCATCAGCCTGCTCTGCGCCGCCTATTCTGGCTGTCCGCGGCTGGTATTACGCTTACACAGAACCCTGTTTTGGTGACCCGTGCCAAACGGTCCAGACCGGCTGTATCAGATGATTTTGAGACATCAGGTATTGAATAGCTTATTATGATAATAATAATAGGAAGAAGACTGCAAACCTGAGAACCCGTGCATTTCTTTCCATGGCTCTAGTTTGCTAAGCCATAAGAGTTCGGTTCAACATCACAGATATACAGGTACAAGCTTCCATTCGTAGATTAGCCTGCCTGCCCGCCCCTGGATCCAGTATAAACAATATAGACAGTTTTGTCAAATAATATCAAAAGGAAAGTAGTAGAACATTTGTCCGTCTAAAATAGTACTATGGAATCCTAACAACGTAAAGCAGGCGACCCCCATATATAGGAACCAGCTATGTAACATTCATTCTCCACCGGTGTAAGAAATTAAAGAAAATAATAGGAAAAAGGAAAAAGATAAAGAGAAGAGTAAACAAAATATTACAGCAGTAAGATAAGATGGTAAGCTCGCGGGTACCCCAAAAGTGGACGGTGAGAAATCTGCTCAAAGAACATTGACAGGGAGAATAGGAAAAGATAGATAGGGAAACAGTAACCCCCAGGGTATACCACGGGGAAGGAAAAGGAAAATGGATATAGATAACAAAATTCTCTGAAAAAGGAAATAAGAAAATGAAAGATATAAAGAGAAAAGGATTCAAAAAAAAAAAAAAAAGAATAAGGAAAAAGTTACAATCAGCGTCTAAGTACCGCTAGGAAAGGGAAGTCGCAAGATTGCGAATTGAAATGGGGTGGGATCAGCAGAGATCTCAAGGTAATAAGAGTGTATTAACGCCGGATGTCTAAGACGCGACCCAAAAAGACCGTAGAGAGGTAGAATCGGAACAGGCAACTGAACGGAGCAGCGCGTGCGGCGGAAGGGTGAATTGAAAATAAATAAAGTGCTCGTGATCACCACGACCAATATCATACCGTTCCCTCTATTCTGTAGTACAGACTGCGTTCATCGCGAATAGTAACCTCTAGCTTTCCTCGTCCTGTCCAAGGCGGCTGTATCGTCCTTGTTCACCCTTCTTGGAGCCTTTTCCCAGTCGGACCATGTTGGATATCCACCCACTGAATCCTTCCCCACGGCCAGCTTGTTCCACTGAGCCAGATGGTGCAGCAGCAGACTTACTACTCGATTCAGCTCGGTTGATGTCTACTCCCAGAACTGCTTGTCCTAAACCTGGACGAGCTTCTTCAGATCTCCGAAGGTCAAGGGATGGGACTGGTGATCCAAGGCCCATGAGAGCATCACGTTCTGCCGGTGTAGCAGGTGTTGGAGCCGTGGTTCCATCACCGAAAAGCGCATCCATATCTTCCAGGCGGACACCGCTAGTTTCGGGATATAAGAAATAAACTGAGCATGCCATGGTTAGCAGGTAAAAACAGGATAGGGAATGATCGAATCGAGAACGGTATGCTTACCTAGCACAAAACTGCAAGCGCAAAAGAAAGCATGCATCAAGTATAGCCGCCACTTTATCGCTTCTTGTAAAATGGGAGTTACCTCTCCTACCAACCAGTTGAACGCCCAATTTGATGCCGTACTTAAACTAGCACCTTTGGCTCGAATGCTCAGAGGCAAAATTTCTGGTGGATAAAGCCAGGGAATCGGACCCCACGAAGCACCGAACGAAGCATTGTATACCATCACGAAGATAACTGTGAGTATTGGGGTTGCCGCAATGTCAAGATAAATCCAATAGGCGATAAGAGACAGGGATATAATCATAGCTACGGCGCCGGACAGTAATATCGGGCGTCGTCCCCAGCGGTCGACAAGATACCAAGGAGGGATAGTCGAGGCTAGGTAGCTAAGCGAGTTGATACCCGTCATAAGAAGTGCCTTACGGCCCATCATGCCCGCAGACTCAAAGACCAAGGGAGCATAATAGGAAATGACGTTAATTCCATTGAGCTGGGCAAATGCTTGGGCGGACATTGCGATAAAAACACGTCTAGTATAGCGGCGGAACATGTCTGTATAAGTTCGTTCGCCCTCTTGCCTTTGAATCAAAACCCCCATTTTGATTTCACGATATTCTTGGCGGGCTTTTTCATTGTGAATGTCACCCTCACCATAAAGGTTAGCGATGACGATCATCCCTTCTTCATCATAATCATTATCTAGTAACCATCTAGCCTCACGATGTTAGTGACAAGACGACAAAGATAAAAAGAGGGAGGCAGAAATTGACATACCGAGGAGATTCACAAATTATAAGGCTACCAACGGCTAAAAGAGCACCCATAATGCATTGGAACGCCAACGGTAACCGCCAAGCATAGTTATTAGGAATATAACTGCAAAAGTAGTCTACCCACACACTGGCAGCATAACCACAAATGTTTCCTGTAAACTCGATGCAGGCCAGCTTGCCTCGGTTATGCGGAGGGGATATTTCGGACTGATAAACAGGAACAATGGTGGACAAGGCACCCACACCTAGACCGGCAATGATACGGCCGACAAGCATCATAGGAATTCCAGTAGCACATGTTTGGAGACCACCTCCGATGAAGAATACCAGGGACCCGTAAAGAATAGTGCGTCTTCTACCAATGATATCACCGATTTTTCCGACCATAAGAGATGACATTAAAGCTCCAATCTCTAGAATAGCAACCATCGTACCGATCTCGGCGCGTGTAGGTTGGCCAAAATAGTCTTTGAAATCGGCACCCCTGATGAAATCAGTTAAGGCAAGCTTGTCCCACATTTGGTATACATAGAAAGACTTGTGTATTTAACATACGTGATAATGCCCGACATAACTCCTTGATCATATCCAAAAAGGAACACACCCAAAGACACGAAGACACTGGTAAAATATCTAAAGGGACAGCCAGCCGTCAGCAATGCACCTATATGTCATGCAGGTAGATGTATAAGAAGAGGCACATACAGGAGAGGTTTGCCCACCAAGCCCTTGGACTTGGCATTACGGCCATTTCCGGGCGACATGATGGTAGCTAATATCTTTTCTACTCTAGAAATAGTTCGGGGAGGAGGAGTCGGAATCTCAATTTCCTTGATAAGGCCAACGTTGTCACCGTCGTTGTATTCCCGTGTCCGCTCTTCAACCGGGTAGTGCACCCGTTTTGAGCGCTTTCCACGGGAGCGGGAGCCAGCTCGCCCACGATGGCCGCGTTGATTATCTAGAGAATAGTCGAGTTGGATTTGAAGCGGGTCTTCTTCGTTGGCAAGTTGTTCAGCTAGGTCACCAGTATCGGACCAGACGGAGAAGTTGGAGTCTGTGGATGGGGTGGAGGGAGGAGAGGAAGAAGAAGACCGCCGGTTGCCCTCTTTCTCGCGTGAGGAGTCTAGCTGCGAGGAAGAGTAGTGATCAGGCGAGGGCCGGGAAGGAGGAGATAGGGACCGGAGGGGAATGGAGGTGGAGAGTCTGGGGGGAGTTGAAGGAGAAATGGTGGCGGTGGTAGCGAGGGCTGGCCGGAGCAGCCCTACGGAAAAAGCCGTAAAAAAGGAAGAGGAGGAAAGGAGAGGGGAGAGGAGAGGAGAGGAGGGTGGTGCACAATGGGAGTCAGGAGGCGGGTCCCGGGAGAGAAAAGACAGACGCAGCGTGGTTAGGGCGACAACAACAGCCAAGGAGAAGAGAAAGGCTGGCACCTGACTGGGAGCAGGAGGAAGCTCAATCGACACAGCCGGGGCATCGAAAGGAATTCCTTTTTTGGGTGGTTTGACGGGATGACTGAACGGACTATTGGCTGGTGAAGTGGCAGCGGAGTTTGGGGGAAGCGTGGTTGGTTAGTAGTTAGGTAGTGTAGTAGTATGCAGTGGTGGATGGATGATGGATGATGGATGATGGATGACGGTTGTAGCTTGTAACTTTGTAAACTTGTAACCTTGACATGCGCCAATCATACACATCATACTCGCTGTCCGCTCACTCCCCGTACCGTATTGTAATCCCTCTTCGGGGCTGCTGATACTCATTGGCTGGTCACTCTGCAGCAAACAGCAGCAGTGTTGTACCTCGCTTCAAGGTATCCAGACTCAAATATTGGGGAACGTGATCTTGGTGTGCAGATGACGCAGTTCCATGCATTTCTCCGGGGAAGTCAGCATACAGGTAGCAGCCAGGCTATCCGAGTTGAGAGGATATACATATATATGGTTTCTGAAACTGTGGCTGTTCATAAAAATGATAACAACAATAATAATAATGAATATTCTTTCGACAGCAACAATTCCTCGGCGAAGAATGCAAGCCAAGACCGATTCAAAGGCAGATATGGCTGACTGCGTGGCCCCCGTAGGTCTGTTGTCGTCAAACCACTTGGGTTTGTATACTGCGACTTAATCAATACGATACGTCTGATTACGACTCCGGCATTCCCAGCCCCGGACCAGACGGTTCCTCTACATGTCGTACGTACCCGGTTTATATGTACATTACAATGTATCTACCATCATTGCTAATATTATTCAATGTATTTATTACAGTTGTCTGAGTACAGCAAGAACAATAATGTATAGAAAGGCTCAACACAGAATAATGCGGTCTCAACCAACCGGAGTTTATCGCCACCATGATACCATCACATCAGACACACACAATTTCTCCATATAAATCAAAAATGTGACGTTGCACAGGGAACCTTAATAAAGTCTTGAACTACGGAGTCCTTCCCCGCAACTCTCCTTCCACGCGGTTTCGTCCTCTCTTTTTTTTTATGGAGCCCCGTCTACCTACCTAGGTAGATGGTTAGTATCTTCAGATATCTTCCTGTCAGGCTGTCATCCGCTCTCAGAACAGATCTTACATGACAGGCTGACAGCTAAGTAATGGTATCTCCTCTTTTCTTTTTACTTTCTGTTTGTCAATATATCTCCATCTGCGGAATTCTGCGGAATATTGAAAGGCTCGCTATCGGGCTCACTCTCATCCACTCGGTGAACGAATAAAACAACGTAGAAAACAAACGGTGATCAACCACTCTTATTGATGATGATCATAAATCTAAAAGGAAGCTAGGTACAGGCCCCGTAGGCATATCGTAGATATATTCGCCGCTCACGTGCCGCTCATGTGCCTGGCCATCGTTCCCTCCCACAGTATTTCGGTACCTAGGTAGGTAAACAGACACTCTCCTTGCGTCTTCTGTCTCTCTCTCTCCTTTTTTTTTACTTACACACAATAATCCCTCCCCACCAACCAAAAGTCCACTCTACAAATGCCAAACGCCATACAAATCAGTTGCAAACCACCAGAGATTCACCTTCACCCCCTCATCAACAGATTCGATGCGGATCCGCCGCGGGGTGGAGTCCCGGGCTGTGTCGATCTGTGGGGGAAGACATCACCGCTTAAAGCAGCGCTGGTCAGCAGACATCTCTCTCATTTTCCAAGGTTTCGAGATTGTCATCCTGAAGGCTCAGTCGGCTATATATATCCGTCGCTGTCTTGCTATCCTAAATAAAGTCAAAGGCTATGGTTATGGTTATGGTTATGGTTATGGTGGCTGTATATGCTGAGAGCCCTCCAGCTTGCAGCCTGATGATTATTTTAACATCCGGTCAGAAGACGGCCGGGCTGACCGAGTCAACCTCACAAGACGTCACTCACCGTTATAAGCCAACCTATCCGGCGCAGCTGAGTGATAGAACTCTCTCGGCAGTCGCTGGAAAGTTAGGTCGACGGATATATGTACTCCGTACATTGTGCATACATCTTCATGTATGTATGAACTCCACGAGATGCTGGTATTGTCTATATAAGTAACATGCCTAGGTACTGTACCTAGCCAAATAAAATACGTTTACAAATAACAAGAAAGGGGATGTCCGAAAAGATCAACAACTACCTAGTATATACAGTATACAACATGGGCCGAAACTCCTAACAAAATGCTCATCACTCGTTCGCCAATCGCGACTCCAAAGGAAAATTCAAGAAAAAGCTAGGCCTTTCCCCTAACAATCAAGACAAGATGATATCATACCCATCCTGTCGGATATGCACCGTCTCCGCATCAACCCCATACTTCCGCCTTACCAGTTCAAATATCACAAGACCGGCACTGGTACTGGGTACCTGTCGAACCGCACCCCAAATAAACCCGCGGAACAGCCACCGACGCCAGCCACCCGCACGCAGCGCCCGCCGCTGACACCGCCGAAACAGCTCCACGTAAGCTTGGTAGTGGTGTTTCATCATCTTCCTTCCAGAGTGATCCAGCTTGGCCATGGCATCGATGTGCTCCAGTCTCTCATAGTAGACATTCTGCGCCACAGTAAGCGGATGCTGTACCAGCTGCTGTGCCAGAGACGCCGTGAGGCCAGCCAGCATCAGGAAACACGGCTCCATTGCATAATGCGGCCGGATGGTTGGTATTTCCCCTCGCGTTGTGTCTGACGATGTGGACAACTTCTCCACTCGGTGCGGCTGAAGTGAGCCATAGTAGTATGTGACAAAGGAATAGTATCCCTGGGCTTTGATCGTCTCGAACATGCCAAAAAAGAGGGCAGAGCCAAAGGCATCCTTTAAAAATGACAGGCCCCAGCCGGAGAATATGCCCCGGACCCCTATCTCATGTAGCTTGTGTTTTCCATATTGCCAAACGTTCCTGTACTGGCCCTTTATCATGTCATTGGTATTGAATCGAACCTGTAGCGCATCCAACGGAGCCGCAATCACAGACTGTATTCCTCCCGCGGCAAAACCGGCTGTAAACGTCAGGCTCGGGCCCGGGGGCGGATAGATGCGCTTGGTTGCTTGTAACGTGGGTTCATGCAGCGAACCTAATATTTGCAGATACGAAGTATATAGAACCGCCCCAACTCTGTCGCAACAATAGCCCCAACCAGTTAGTTACATAACATATCCAACATACCCAATCTTTGATCCTCTAAATAAAGAAATGTGATGTGGTAACCAACCCAACATTTGCCATGAGCGGCGGAAGCACTTGGTCCGGAATAAAACGCCATCCATACGTGCGGACGGCGTGTGCAAGGAGTCCTGGGGTTGTAGTATGCCATGACCAGCCGCCTTCAGCGACTCGCGGATTGATAGCTTTGGCTAGAGCCTGAAATTCCCAGACATCAGTCTTGCTACGACTCTCTAACTGCGCACACATAATATATCCAGCTAACTAAAAGATCTCGTACCATATAGCTAGGGAAAATACGTCAACAACCAGAACTACTACTGAAACAAAGATCAAGCGATTGAAACAAAAGATACCTACTCCACTCGAGTGCGAAAGAAGGCCTTGGCCGGCGCTCTGAAATAAAAGGCCACAGCCTGCGCGCTTAGGGCACGAACACCTGCCGCCGATGCGCCGGTTGCGGCATTGGTGCGAGGTTTCCGGCGGGCCGTGTCCTCTGGGTCCGGGTCGATCGAAGGGTTTCCATCAAAGTTGGTCCTAGAGGGTTCACTAGGAGCGATGGACATGGTTTGCGACAGGTACGGTTGGGGATGACAGCTCCATGGAGTGATAGAGCGGGCAAGCGGAATTTATTAGCGACTGATTGATTACTGACACCGGGCAAGTGTCGAATGCGGTATAAATGTGGACAGTATCATCATCGCACTTGCATTTAACGAGAGAATGACTGAGAAAAAAGCGAGTGAGGCCGTAGAAGGGCCAAGAGGCAGATGTAGAGAGGTACAGTAGAAGTTAGTAAAAGATGGAGTGAGTGATATTGGAGATGTTCCCGCGAGAAAACACCGGGTGCAAGCAAACAGCGCAAACATTCCATTTAAGTCACGCAACGCAGCCACGCTAGGCCCAACGCGGCTAAAGGGGACAAACGCGTTCGGGTTCACGTCCAGCAGCAAAAAGACGAGCATCATCAGCTTCTTCTCGTGTGTTCTGGTTGATCTCACATCCATCTCCAACCTCACATCCATCCTTTTCTTCTCCGTCAAGCTCCAAGTGTATCATCTGCCACTTGCGCTTGTTGTGTTTTGTCCGTTTCGTATGATAGTCTAAGCCTGTTCCCGCTTCGGAAGCTCACCCATCTCGACACGCTCCCAGTCTTCCGGCCTCAAAGGGCTTTTGCCAACCATGGCGGAAGAAATCAAAATCGACAAGGCGACCTTTTTCAATCGTCTTTCGACTCTCTATTCAGCATGGAGGGCCGACAAGCGGTCGTCAAACCCTGTCTTTGGCAGCGCTGGTTCGATTGTGATTCTCATGGGCAAAACAGAGGAGGCAAATTCTTTTCAGAAGAATAACGCCATGCACGTAAGTGATATCACATGCTAGTACTGTTGCTATCTTTTGTAGCCTGACTCTAATCAATTTTATTGCATTTCTAGTTTTGGCTCCTTGGCTACGAGTTTCCTGCTACCCTCTTCGTTTTCACGATGGAGGCCATGTACGTGGTAACAACTGCGAAAAAAGGTACCAATGAGAACCCCTTCCAGCCCAACACATCGTCAATCGGCAGACTGCTGACTTGCGCTCCTGATAGCCAAACATCTCGAACATCTAAAGGGCGGGAAGATACCGGTTGAGATCCTAATTACCACTAAGGACGCCGAACAGAAAGCGAAAGTTTTCGAAAAGTGTCTGGATGTCATAAAAGGCGCCGGGGTGAGTGGTCTATCGTTGGTACTTGATTGTTCAGGCTTAACACCCGTATTTAGAAGAAAGTTGGTACTTTACCAAAGGACACGTCTTCCGGTCCCTTTGCGGAGGAGTGGAAGCGGGTATTTAGCGAGATATCGAAGGATGTCGAGGAAGTTGATATTGCGCCTGCGCTGTCCTCTGTTGCCTTCGCTGTCAAGGGCCCCGAGGAATTGGTATGCAATCTCCCACTTCTATTGGCATCGAATAGCCACTAATTACGTCCTTAGATCTCAATGCGGAATGCGTCCCGTGCTTGCAGTGGCCTCATGTCAGAGTACTTTGTGGACGAAATGTCCCAGCTCCTCGACGAAGAGAAGAAGATAACCCACAAGGCCCTGGCGGGTAAAGTTGACGCGAAAATCGATGATGGCAAGTTTTTCAAGAAACTTGCTAAATTGCCTGCCGAGTTCGATCCCCAGCAAATCGACTGGGCATATGGCCCTATAATACAGAGTGGCGGAAACTACGATCTCCGATTCACTGCAGTCCCCGACTCAAACAATCTCCATACCGGTATCATAATCGCCGGATTCGGTATCCGGTACAAGACTTATAGCTCTGTCATCGCTCGGACCTTTTTGGTTGATCCAAGCAAGTCTCAAGAGACCAACTATGCTTTTCTATTGAGCATCCACGAAGCCGTCATGAAAGACGTCCGTGATGGAACTGTGGCTAAAGACTTGTACAATAAGGCGCTCGGGATGATAAAGGCTAAAAAGCCGGATCTTGAGAAGCATTTTCTAAAGAACATCGGCGCCGGAATTGGAATTGAATTGCGAGACTCCAACATGATTCTCAATGGCAAGAACAACAAAGTCCTCAAGAGTGGAATGACCCTTTGCGTCATGATTGGCTTCACCGATATTGAAGACCCAGAGCCAAAGGACAAGAAGAACCGTACCTATTCCATGATCGTCACCGATACTGTCCGTGTTGGCGAGAGTGGGCCTCATATCTTTACAAAGGATGCAGGGGTCGACATGGATTCCGTCTCTTTCTATTTCGGTGACGAAGAAGAGACACAAAAACCCAAAGTCAAGAGTGAAACCGGGAGGTCTAGCGCCATTGCAAGCAAGAACATCACCAAGACCAAGCTCAGAGCTGAGCGACCAACCCAAGTCAATGAAGGTGCCGAAGCCCGTAGACGTGAGCACCAAAAAGAACTAGCCGCGAAGAAGACTAAGGAAGGCTTGGAACGTTTTGCTGGAACTACAGGCGACCAAAACGGTACATCACAGAAAAAGTTCAAGCGGTTTGAATCATATAAGCGAGACAACCAACTTCCCGTCAGAGTCAAGGACTTGACGGTGTACGTTGATCACAAAGCTGCCACCGTTATCGTTCCTATTATGGGCCGACCTGTTCCCTTCCATATCAACACCATCAAAAACGCAAGCAAAAGCGACGAAGGAGAGTATGCGTACCTTCGAATCAACTTCCTGTCTCCAGGACAGGGTGTGGGTAGGAAAGATGACCAACCTTTCGAAGATCCTTCTGCACATTTTGTCAGGAATTTGACCCTCAGGTCAAAAGACAACGATCGACTCGCCCAAGTTGCGCAAGATATTACCGAGCTTCGAAAGAACGCATTGAGACGCGAGCAAGAAAAGAAGGAGATGGAAGACGTTGTCGAGCAGGATAAGCTCGTCGAAATTAGAAGTATGTTTTAAACCCTAAGGTTCTATGATTTATATGGAGTTGTTAACAAAAAAATTTTAGACCGCCGGCCTGCGAAACTTCCCGATGTATACCTTAGACCTCCATTGGACGGTAAACGGGTACCGGGCGAGGTCGAAATCCACCAAAACGGTCTCCGGTACCACTCACCGTTGCGTAGTGAACATGTTGACGTTCTTTTCAGCAACGTTAAGCATTTGTTTTTCCAACCATGTGCGCACGAAATGATTGTTATTATCCATGTTCACCTGAAAACCCCTATCATGATCGGTAAGCGGAAGACCAAGGACGTGCAGTTCTACCGCGAAGCTACGGAGATGCAGTTTGACGAGACTGGAAATCGCAGACGGAAGCACCGTTATGGAGACGAAGAAGAGTTTGAGGCTGAACAGGAAGAAAGACGCCGTCGGCTTGCATTGGACCGAGAATTCAAAGCTTTTGCTGAGAAGATCTCAGATGCGGGTAGAGACGAGGGCGTCGATGTTGACGTGCCGTTCCGAGAAATTGGCTTCAATGGCGTGCCTAACCGTTCAAATGTGTTGATACAACCCACGACGGATGCTATCGTCCAGTTGACTGAGCCGCCGTTCTTGGTAGTAACGTTGAGCGAGATCGAGATTTCCCATCTAGAACGGGTTCAGGTACGTTTTCTTTTCCCATTCATCTCAGAATATGTAGATATACAATGCTAACGATATATACACCAGTTCGGCCTCAAAAATTTTGACATGGTATTCGTTTTCAAAGACTTCCACCGTCCACCAGTGCATATCAACACCATCCCTGTAGAATCACTAGAAGGCGTCAAAGACTGGCTCGACTCCGTTGACATCGCCTATTCCGAAGGTCCACTTAATCTCAATTGGGGAGCCATCATGAAAACGGTTACCAGCGATCCGCACGGCTTCTTCGTCGATGGCGGTTGGTCATTCTTGGCTCAGGATTCAGACTCTGAAGATGAGGAAGAAGAAGAGGAGTCTGCGTTTGAGATGTCCGAGTCTGAGCTTGCGGAGTCCGAGGAGAGCTCTGAGGAGGAGAGTGAGTTCGACGACGAGGCTAGCGCTGAGGCTAGTGATGCGTTCAGCGGCGATGAGGATGAGAGTGCTGGAGAGGATTGGGATGAGCTGGAGAAGAAGGCGAAGAAGAAAGACCGCGAATCAGGGTTGGATGATAATGAGAAGGGGAGGAAGCGGAAGCGGTAACTGTCTCGATATTTGTGCAGTTGCGCTTCATTATTGCTGCATAGGATTGACGCCCCGCTGCTCTTTTGTATTATTTCCTTCTACCTGTCTCATTACTATTCTTTTTGTTTTTTTAGGTCTGCTTTAGTTTTCGACAATCCGCAGGGAAGATATCGATTTTGCCGGGTAGAAGGGGTGGGACAAAAATGACCAATGGATAAATGCTTTTATAGTGATAAAAAACCTAGTGGTTCTTGAACAGGAAACGATATTTGGTCCAAGACGATCAAACTGGTGATTGACATTTCCGTTTCTCACAACCAGCACTGCTACGTCTGCTACTTCTATTCATTCATGCTTTCAGGACTCGGCGCAATTCTCTGCCCTTAAAGAACAACTATAGTAGTCAGTATATGACATCCCCACGCAGCCAGGTCTCAACATCAACGGCCCTTCTCGCATTTTCGAATCGCAAAACAATAAATATTGCTCCAATGGCCGGTCAACCAATTAGGATTTATCCTGCAAAGACATAAACACCAAGCAAGTCGTATGCCCCCGAGTAGTTCTCAAGCGCTGAATGCGGGCTTGCTAATCAATCGCAGGTGACCCAGAAACATGGCATGCCAATGCCATGAATGCGAATTCAGTCACGATACAACCGATTTACCATCATGTACATGTACATCGTCCACTTCCCCGGCTGATACGGCACACGCCTTGCAACCTTGGAATCCAAGCTCCTTTGGAACCCGACCACCTTCCTTCCCAAATTACTTGTATAATGGTTTCAAAAGGGACGCACATTGCCATCCCGCCCCGCTGTGTAAAGAGCATCCGTAGGACTATAGCAAATAATTGGATCTCTATGCCATGGCAGATGGGGCGGGACGGGTGAACTGCGGCGAAATGGTACGATAACAGGCGTGGTGTTTGTACAGCGCCTGGAAATGTCGAACCTCGTCTTGTAGAGCACAAAATTAGAATTGAAGCTGAAAAGCAATCATCGGTGAAATTGAGCTTTATCTGCCTTTTTTCATCAGGCTAAGAAAACAAGTTGTTCCCGATCAAAGATTCGGAAACGAAAGACGCCATGACAGAATGGGGAAGTAAAAATAAAATATGCAAATCGAAAGACATAATTGCAAGGGTTGAGAGATCTAAATTTTGTGAGAATTTAAGTATATTTAGACTCCCCAAAAGCAGTCTGCATTTCTAAGGGACCCGAGTTCAAAGGGACCACCTTGGCCGGAGCCGTGGCGTCTTCTGATACAATTTCTGGTTCGGTCTCACTGGAGATCTGCTGACGTCTCCTCTGCCCTCTTGCTTCCCACTCATCCATAACATTGACCCAGATATCGTTCTCCATACCGATGTCGCTATCCTCGCTACATTCCACAAGATCATCATCCTCTCCAAGTGCACCAGATTCTGATCTTCTTTTCTTGGGTATCGCGCTCTTCGAACCCCCATCACTGTAGCTGGCCTTAAGCTGTGCCCCACTTAGAAGTTCTGCCTTCCGCACCATCTCAACATCCTCGATGCCAGTCGACACTTGGAGGCGAACCACGTGACGAGGGTCGCCGGCTGTAATAAAGGGCTTCACAAACAGAAGAATAGCCCACGCGAACCGAGCAAAGAGATATGGACGGGAGTCGTTTTCGAGGTATTGGACTATGGTGTTGTGGTATGTCGGCCAGTATTCAGCGGCACTTGTGGAAAGTATGTGTGATACGTAGCGTGGTGAACGAGTACCGGTCATCATCTCAGGTGCGATTCCTCCCCCGGCAACCTTTGGGACGATAACGAACCACCGTTTGTCGAAGCATTTATGAATATCCGGTCGGAGTGGAAAGAGATTTACCGAATCATCAATATCTCCCAGGTCTCTACCATATCGGCTCATACCATTTCTAGAGTACCAGAGCACTTCTTCCTTTGGCACGAGGTGTGCTTCCTCGGTGCATATCGAGAAGTTGGTGATGCCACAACGAGATCTAGCGGGTCCAGAAAATACTGATGTGGGGGGGCCAGGCATCTGGAATGCGATCATGCAGGAACTCCCAGTCCTGGAAACTGGGGACAATGGGGTATTTGCCTAGTAGAAATGAATCAGAACAGCCACAAGAAGATGCAGAAGTTCACATACTCAGGCCACCATCAACCAGAAAATAGTAAGATGGATCAGTTAGAACTCCATCAAGTGGTACAGTTACAGGCTGTCGATCATCTTTATCATGACAAAGACAACCAGTTTCAAACGCGTTGTTTCCAATGATCTGGCAGGTGATCAAGGCAGTTTGATGGTGAACACCAGAGATGTGAGAAGCTGCTGCTTGATCAACACGCGGGAGGGACAGTAGCTGCAGCCCCGGAGCTCACCCCCATACCGGGGACATCAAAGCCACGCCCAGGAACCCCCTCAGTACAGCCTAGGTGAGCAGATATAGCCGCAGGTGAGCAGAGTGGCTGAAAGACAGTTAACAACAAGCACCAGGCTGCTGTGAAGACTCTGAAAGATGCTCAATCAAGCACTGTCAGATCAGAAGAGCTCAAGCCTGCCAAGAGTGAGCATAAGAAAAATCAAAGGCTTATTTTTAGATGCTCAGATCTCAAGGTCTCTCAAAAGGCCTCTAGAGAGAATGCCATTCTTGTGTTGAACTGTTTTCTCACTCAGTCAGGCTTTTCAAGCTTCATGAGAATAGTTGATATCAACTACACAGAAACAGATGCCTTGTCAGCTCTGCTGAATAGAAATGCTCTAGCAGAAAAGCTTGTCTCAACACACAGAAACTCACTGCTCACTGCCTGTTGCCAGGCAGACTTAACAGTAATTGCAGTTAAGCTTAACAAGCAGTGACATCAGATTAAGATGCACAGAGTCTCAGTGAACTGATATAATACAAAAGCTGCAGATCTAACTCTGACTCAGAAGAAAATTGAGATAAGAACTGACTATTATTTAATGAGAAACTTTATTTAACTCTGACTGCTGAAAATAGTTAAAGATCAAGAGCTTCACTTCTCAATTATTATTATAACTGTAAAAGATCTGAGTGATGTCTGAAGACTGATAGCAGATGAGCTGCACTTCAGAAGCACTCAGCATCACATAAACTTTTACTATGAAATAGAGAAGAACTCAGTGTGTCTGAGATGCTGTGATATAAATCACAGAAGCTTCAAAGTCTGTAAAAATCATCTCATGTGCTGCTTAATATATGCAGAGCTGCATGAGACAGCTTAACACATCTGTGAGATGATGAGCTGCAGTGCTCAGCAGCAGCAACTCTGTGTTTACTTTTTAATTAAATGTGTCAACTGTGATGAGAGATATCAGATCAACTCAGCAGACTGTTTCAGAATTAGAGATGTCTGAAAACATCAGATCAGATTTTTCTTTAAAATAAAAGTTGTGATTCTCTCTCTCAGAGAGATAAAACTATAAAGAGAGATCAGATCTTTTTTTAAAATAAAAATTGTAATTCTCTCTCTTAGAGAAATGCAGACACATGCTCAGAGAGTCTCTAGAGCAGATTCAGAAATAAATAAAGACTCTAATAGAAGCTGCTCAGCTGATAGTAAAATTATAAAAAGAATTAAAATTTTAAAGTTTACATTATCATTTTGTCTCTCACAGCTGTCTGACTCTGAAGTTTTTATCAATGTTAATTACACAGCATAACTGTGTCAGACTCTACTCTGTCACTATAGCAGCTCTGAAGACAGAATTGAAGTGTTAAGCAGACATTATATGCCTGCAGAAACTCTATGTTATCAGTGACTTTAAATATATAATTTATCTATTCTTTAAATCTGAAAGCATCTGTACAGATTAAAAAGTGCTTATAACAGTGCACAAGAATATATTAAAAATTATAAAAGTAAAAGCTCATTCAGATCTCATAAATCATTTTTATCTGCAGATGCTGAATGTATGAGAACCTCAGCATGCTGAGAAGAAAACTTTAAAATATATTTATATTATTAACTACTATAACATCTGAGTGAGCACTGCTTAGCAGTGACAGAGACTCTCTCTCTAACATCAGTGTGTTATTAAGAATGCTGACTGACATATTTTAATAGCAGACAGATGTCTCATTGTGAGTGATTTTAATGCTCATAGCTCAGTATGAAATGCTCTGATTATCATTTAAATTAATATAAAGTCTCTGAAGACTCTCATTGAAAAACACTTTCTATATATTAATAATGCTTCAGAAGAGGCTACAAAATTTAAAAGCATTTCAGAAGTTTTAATTATTAACTTAGTTTTTATCTCTCAGATTTTAAAGTTTTTGCTGAAGTGAGAAATTAACACATATTATTTTATTATTTTAAATTATAAATATATTATTATGATCTGAAATCTCTTCTCAGAGTTTTTACTTAAAGACATTTTTAGTGAGATCACAGAATGACAGATTGATGCATTCAAATTGACAAAAAAACTTATAAGCAGACAGCTGCTGTCTGAGTTAGTAAGATCAAGCTTCAGAAGACTTTTAATAATAACTCAGCTCTGATCTGATGAAGCTGATTCTCTCATCAGCACTTAAAGCATAAGTATAATTTAATGAGCTTGACATGTCTATTCAGCAAGCTGGTAAGAGTATGTCTGCATCTGCAGACAGTGGCAGACTCACATCTGCTCTGACACTTAATATAAAAAGACTCAGCAGGTCTATTTTCAAGTCATTCAGATGATCAAACATATATGCTGAGAGATTTTTCTGAGAGAAAGCTCAGTAGACTTCTCAGACTCAAGCTCAGATTCTGACTGCTGCTGAATAACTCTGTATTATATTAAGTTATCAGTGAGAGATGCTATCTCAGTGCTTCAAAAGCTCAATTTAATCAGTTCAGTCATCATTTTTACTGATAAGAAAGCTCTCATTAGAGATTTAGTCTTTCTGACTACTCTTAGTGATGAGGTCTCTAGACATCTGTCTGAGAATCAGACTTATACTTTAATAACACTGAAGTGAGTTTATAAAGCTTTGTTTAATTAGAGCACTAAGAAGATCTCAGAAATAAATAAACTTAATTTTAAAACTTTTTAACTGTTCTGAAGATTTGACTCAGAGTGTCTCATAGTTATCATTAGACAATGCTTTCATCTGAGAGCTCACTCAGACATTTGAAAAATAATCAGAAATATACTGCTTCAGAAGCTTAACAAGTCAGACTACTCACAGATCAAGACATGAAGAGTAATCAGTCTGCTGAGCTGTCTGAGCAAAATTATAAAAAAGCTCACAGCTGATCTTATAATTAATTACTGTGAAACTTTAGAAACTTCAGAAACTTTACATTCAGAGCAGATGAGCTGTCAGTATGACTGCTGTGCTATTGATACTGTTATCTATCTCATGCAGAAAGTGCAGCAGAGATAAGTGCAGAAGCTTCTCTCTGAGACACTGTTCATTAATATTATGAGAGTTTTTAATTATGTTAATTTTTATAAGCTAGTGAACACTTGTAGCTGCAGATCTGAATAATAATATTATCAGATAAATGCAGTCATTCTCATCAGAGCATCAGATAAGTTTTATTATTAATAATCACAAGAGATCTGAGCAGTTAATAAACTCAGAGCTGCTGCAGAGCTTTTCAGTTTCTCTCATTCTTTTTCTGCTCTATTGTAACAGTCGGCGCTGCAGTGTAGAGCAGACAGTGTTGACACATGAGATTAGATGAGAAGCTGTTTGAGTAAGCTTAACATGCTTAATGAACTAGTTGAGCAACTGTCTACAAGCAAGCTAGAGATCTCTTGTAATGAAAAAGATAGAATAGTACATAGTAATTTGTATGAGAATTTCAAAGACTTTAATAGTTCAGAAACAAATTGCTGATCTTCTGAATGAAGGCACAGCACTATCTATAAGTAGGCCTTTCATCAGCCGCTCAGCAGCCACTTATTACTCAATGACATACAGCCACTCAGCCTACATCTCAGTGCTGTCAACTAGACATCATATCACCTCCGCGATTCTATTATGTAATATTGCATAGCTGACAGCGGCGGGGTAGAGGATCAGCAGTGCTGTGTTGTCTCAGTGCAGCTTACTTATTCAACAGTCTCATGACCGTGACATCTATGTTAGAGAGATTCTTAAAACTATAGAGACTTGAGTTTCAAAGATACAGATGCTATCATATGCTGATGATATAAACATTATAGCACAAATCAACTCAGTGAATGGGGTATGTCAGCAGCTGCACCTGGCTGCAGAGGCTGCCATTGACTGGGGGCTCAGTAATGGGGTCAAGTTTGACCCAGGGAAGACA
>PDNB01000258.1:0-35996 GCA_002573585.1 Helicocarpus griseus UAMH5409
AACCGAGGATACTGACGACAGCCCATCATGGACAGACATTTTAATTGTTTGTCCCTTGCTGAATGGATGGAAAGTCTTCTAGATACCTAAGCAAGTTCCTCTGGCAAAACGAAAACATCTTTCGGTCCGTTCCGAGTTTTCGATCGCCTCTTGGCCAAAACCCGGATTATTATTACTTTTTTTTTTCTTGTCATGTAGAAAATGAGGCGACTGAACAAGGCTGCCATTTCGATGTACGACGAAGAAAAAAAAAAACTAAAAGACGAGAGTATATTCAATGCCGCTTTGCTGCCTTCTTGCAGCCATTTTACTTTGCTTGGGATTAGGTGGTACGTTATTATTATCTCCCTTGTTAATAGTTTATGCTTGCACCGTGCGAGGAGTCTAGCAAAGTTATTTTCTGGCACCCACTTTGGCGACCCAATTCGACATCCGTCGGGTAATAATGATTGATACCTTCAGTATGGTCCCTGACCGCTTGGGCTGGTGTTTCTGTGTCATTGGGTACTGTTTAAATTTTTCTCATTTCTTCCGAATCGGATTTTTGCTTTCCACGTCGGTGCAGTTTTGAAACTTTCCAATCGATGGGGCAGTGTCTCGAATGTCCTCCACGTAGAGGTCGTTTTTGAGCGCCGAGTCAAAGTCGTGTATACTTTGCGTCATAATTGTGCTTTGTTATGCTCGATGTCTTCGAGTGATTCCAGGTGTGCACGGTTCAAACCGCCCGCATCACTTTCTACTTTACGATACAATGTTCAAAACTAACCTCTCCCCCGCGGATTCTACCTTGCGATTGGTGGCTTGATTTCAGCATCGATCATCAGGGTCCTGGCCTGCATCCCAGCGTCACGTGTTAGGCGATACGGGACATGGGCCAGTTTTAGCCCTATCTGGAGCCGGAAGTATGAGCTTTGACAGGCACACTTGCAGCAGGGGAAAGATATATATACATCCCCCCAGGTTGTCATCTTCGTTTCTGTTCAAGTCAGTCTTTCAGCAGCAGCAACAGAAGCAACAAACAACAACGCTTAATCTATATCATATATATACGACATACATTCTCCATCTCATCTCCTCTTTTGAACCTCTCTTACTTTTTGTTCCCATCGCAAAAGCGATAACCACCTTACACACGAAACTGTCGTTACAATACACCATTCCCCTGGAATCACAATCCACCATGGCTCACAGTCGCAAATACCAACATCCTCAGTACAATTCCGTGAGTCGCGAATTGCCTATAACAGACTTCGCAAATCCATATCTGACCGAAGCCATGACCACCCAGTACCAAAACCCTTACTCGCAATATCCCGCCTCATCCATCGCACCGGCCATGAGCTACTCCTCGTCAACGGACAGCAACGGTTCCACAAGGACGGCGTCGAGCATGAGCTCCGCAAGCAGCATGCAACCGGCATATTACACGCACCCTACGACACCGAGTTTCACAGACCCCAACTATCAACAACGGCAAAGCCCTCCCAGCTATACCGGCCAAGACTACATAATGGTCACTGAGCAGAGCGCTACAACCCCATCAAAATCATCTAAAGGCACAGCCGTAGAAAGGTAAGCTCCTATATAATCCTTGATAAGTTATCATCGAAAAATTCATACAATGGTATAAATGAGGTATAATACACCTCTGAAAATAGAAATTTGTCACTAACAGCACATGTCATCAACCGCAGATCCGGCAGTAGATACGTCTGCATGTACCCGCGCTGCGAGAGCAGCTTCAGTCGCTCCGCAGATCTCAGCCGCCATTATCCCACCGTCCATTTCCCCGAATCCGTGCGACTGGACTGCCCCAAGCCCAAGTGCTCGCGGAAAGGCGACCAGGGCTTTACGCGCCAGGACCATCTCAACGAGCATCTACGCCAGTACCACAAAGAGCCCGTCGCCAAGCGGAGATCTTCCAAGTCCTCGCAGCGTCCTGACACCTACCGCTAAATTATCCTCTCAAAAAGTTGTGCTTTCCACTTTTACATCTCCAAGAGGCATTGGATCAAATTTATCCCCATAATACGTCATGCATTCTTCTTCTATCTTGTCTTTTATCCGATAATCTTTTACCACGCGGGCTAGAGCTGGTTCTCGAAACCTACTTGTGGGAAGTCAGATGGTGCATGATGGAGTCGCTATTTTAAGCGATTATCCTGAAACTTCTGGCTGCTCTCTATATAATACTTTTTTCTTCCTTGTTTTCCCTTCTACTTTTCTGTTATTACTACAACTGTCGTGTTTCTTAGCGTCTGTGTTTTTCCTCTATGTGCTGGATTGCTCTAAACAGCGAGCATCTAGATTGTCAACGGTGCCTGGGTTAGAATTGTACTCTTTCGCGATTTCAGTCTGTCTTATACGATTTATTTTTGTCTGTTTAATAGCTCTTGTTGCTCTTTTTACATATGCTATTTCTTACAATTCAGTATCTCTTTCTATTTGTATTTTGTAACTCTATATTTGCTTGCCTCTGTATCGTTCTCTCTTTCGTAATTCTCTCCATGATAATACTTACACATTCATTTCGATCCTTTTTTCCCTTTGATTCTTACCTATTTATCCCCAACCCTGCGTGTATCTCAATTGAGAGCAGGAAATTTTGGAGCAGGAAATTTTGGCTCGAGACAATGCCTTTTTTTCAGCACAAGCACTTTCAGGCAGAGGCGCTCTTCTCACTTGATGTCTCGGGTCTTACTACTTTTCTCCTCTCGTCTCGTTTTTCTGTTTTATTATGCCAATGAACTTGTACATTTATTACAAACTAATAATTTTCTGTGTCTTACTTCGCCATGCTCTTTTGGTGACTCATGATGCTTACCTTCGTTTGAATCTTTTCATTCAGTCTGGACAGTACAGTCAGCTATTGATACATGAGACCTCTGTAATTTCTTTCCAGCACCGAAGAACGTAAACATTCGCGCAAGAAAAGAATCAAAACTTCTCACTTGTTTTAAACATCAACCCAAATAAGGGTCCCCGTGCCAAGATAGCTTATCAGTAGGAAATCGTTATGAAATCTCCTGTGTAGATTAAGAATGCGAGATGCGCGAGAAACACACAAATCAAGCGGTAATAAGCGCATTAGCTACCTGCTCCATGATAAGGTTGGACAGGTTACCTGACAAATCCTACTTCACAACTTCGTCAATTTCAACAAGAAAATATTACCCCAACTCATGGACTGTCGTGGCTTTCCAGCAGACGAACAAACACACACAAGACAGGTAAAAGAACACCAAACGCCCTTTCCAATTCAGATTCCAACCCAGCCCAACTACATTCATCAGCTATCTATCCATCATCGATCACAATATCAGCCCACCCCTTAATCTCCCGCTTTAAACCCCACCCCATTCTACCCAACACTTCCCCGCCGCCCTCCCCCTCTCATCAAAAACCACCCCTTCCCCTCTTAACAAACCCATCTTCTCCTCCGCATACTCGCCCCCATTCCCCCACTTCCCTTTATACCCGCCCACCGTCCCGTCAGACGCCAGAACACGGTGGCAGGGCACATCCGGCGCAAATGGGTTTGCGCGCATGGCGTTTCCGATGGCGCGGGGTGAGGAATGTAGGTGTTTTGCTAGCGCGGCGTAGGTGGTCCAGTGGCCTGGCGGGATTGAAAGGAGGGTTAAGTAGACTTTGCGTTGGTGGGGGGTTAGGGAGGGGTGGGTTTGTAGACGGTGGAGAGTTTTGGAGAGGTTCGGGGATTGGGGGTTGGGGATGGAGAGGGGGTGGGGTCGGGGTTGGGAGGGGGTGGTTGTGGGCATGGTTTTTATGTTTGGAGAAGTGGTGTTTGGTGCTATTGTTGCAGTTGTTATGCTTGTGGCTTTCCGGGACGCTTGTTTCCTAGCCTTTGATACGGCGGGTTTGGCGAGCGTGGTGGAGGTCCGCGATCTGACGGTGGCAGTCATGATTTCTTTTGGAGTTAAGGAGAAGGACTCCGCTTTATGAACTCCGGTGTATTGCCCGTTTCGCTAGAGTTAACTGACAGCTCTTTTATCCGCCCCTATGTCATAGATATAAGCTGGCTCAATGCTGCTTCTTCAACCCTAGCCTTTATAGATTGGGAGACGATGAGTGTCTAGTTCCTGGTCACACATGTTAGCGTCAGGCGTGTAGTATTTGGGGCGAATATCCATCACGTACTAAATTCTTCAAGCCTTTCTCTCGTTGTATCACTACTTTCTACCTCTTCTCCGGACTCCCCTTCCATCTCCTCTTTCTCAGGGGCGACGCGATCTATATATCCGTCCAGGTCGAGCGCGACGATCACGGGATCGCGTAGTCACGTGCTATGCCACGAGCCAATCGGAAGCGCGTATATGAGCCGTCCAATTGCCCCGAATATAGCCAATCAGAGTGTGGCGGAGAAAGAGTTATCCCGCGCGGCGATAAGCACAACCTTGGCAGGAACACCTCGGCATATCAATCCAACGTCCAACACAGTGCATGCAATGATACTGCTTCAATTCAACCTGACAGTTGTGTTCGATAGTGGCATGCGGATGCTCATGTTCTAGAAAAGCTATTTGAAAAGCTAACAACAGAGATATACCTCGAAGACCGGGAAAAGGAGGCAGATCCTTGGGGAGAAGTGGCCCCCTATTGCTTCCTTCTACGTCATACCGTCATGCTAATGATTCAGTCTAGCAAAGTGCAAGCTCAAGATCCTATCTAGCAGAATGACAACGCACCTAGATTTGCAGAGACTGTTTCGATGATGAAAAGCCTGCGCTGCCCTGGCTTCTCATAAGCAGCTGGCGAAAAAACCGATTAAATTCTCTGCATCAAGGTTGTGCGCGAGCCACTATTCCTGACATGTGGCAACCGTGGTTGACCGTTGCCGTTGTTCGGTGGAGAAAACTTTGAAGTCCAGAAGCTTACCTGACGTAATATAAATGATGATGATTCTAGGTACAGACGCCTCAAGCTATGAGCTTGGGAAAAATCAGGTTTCTTATATGCCCTTCTCTGAAGATTTAAAATCCAGGGGAAGTTCCCTGAGAATATGGTTATTTTCCATCTCTGAGTGTGACGCTGCTTTTCAGAAAAGCTCAAGTTGCTAAACATTGTTGTACCTACTCTTCTTAAAAGGTTGCCGCAGTCATGGCGGGCAGTAAGGGGAAGCCCAACGGTAAGACACATGTCCCTGATTTTGAACAGCACTTAATACTAATATTTGAAAAGATGATCAATCGCCGGCTAGTAATCAGTCTGACGAGACATTGCAAGAGACTGCTAATGATGAGGCCATGGAACAAACACCACGGCAATATTCATTAGCGGGAAACGTGCAATCCGCCTCCAATAAAAACGATACTTATTTGCATCCCGATTACATGCAGTACAATCCACAGTATAGCCAACAGAAGGACGAACCAGTATGGAGTTTAGCGCAGCCACTACCTCGAGTAGTACGTCCTGGGATGCGGATGGGTGATGAAAAGGAGGAAAATCAAGCCCGACAAGACCAGCAAGAAGCAACACGCCCACAACCTCCGCCGGCGTCACAAGAACCACCGGCAGAGAATCCACCGGAAGAAGAAAAGCCTCCAGAATCAAAAGTCGCTGAACCTAATAAAGATGGCTTCCTCAATCTCTGGAACAAATACAGGTATTACGTCCGCCAGGAGTTGGCAGAATGGCTTGGTGCGACGGTGGCATTTACGTTGGGCCTTTGCGCGACTTTATCGACGTTTACTTCTCAGAAAGAGGCTGGTAATTTTCCCTCTCTTGCTGCTGCCTGGGGTCTCTCTTTTATGACCGGCATCTATCTTGCTGGAGGTGTATCCGGTGGCCATCTTAATCCCGCCATTACTGTATCCATGTCAGTCTGGCGGGGGTTTCCAGCGCGAAGGTGTGTGACCTACATAGCGATCCAAATTCTTGCCTCCATCGCAGCGGGCGGAATTGCGTACGGTCTCTATCGTGATGCCATTTTCAACTCTGCAATGATGAGCAACATGCCTGTGAATGAGTCCCCCGCCAAGGAGGCCATGGTCACTACGCCCAAACCCTTCGCGAACCCGGCAACGAGCTTTTTTAGCGAGTTTGTTGGCACAGCTGTCTTAGTGGGAGCCATACTGGCTCTTGGTGATGATACAAATGCGCCCCCTGGCGCAGGAATGCAGGCATTCATCCTTGGTCTGCTTATCACGCTTTTGATTCTCGCATTGGGATATAACTCGGGCGGGTGAGTACCCTGTCTTTTCTTCACTTTCAGTTTCAAAGAGATATACTAAGAATAATGTGCAGATGCTTCAACGGCGCCCGCGATTTCGGCCCCCGCCTTGTTGTCCTAATGGCAGGCTGGGGAGGCCAGTTGTTCCGCGAAAACAACGCCTGGTGGATTTGGGGCCCATGGTGCGCCGACATTCTAGGCGGATTGTTTGGTGGATTCGTCTACGACTTTCTTATTTTCACGGGTGGGGAGAGCCCGCTCAACTACCCCCCAAGGCGGCGGAAACGGGCGGTCCTCATCAAGCACAAGAAGATGAGGAGCCGGCTTCCGTTCAAGCGGAAGAAAGTTGATGATCTTGAGCAGGCTGTTCGTAATACTGAGCAGTAGACTTACATCTTAGTTTTGTTTGTGATTTCAAAAAGTTGTTTCTGGGTTTTCTGTTTCGAGCGCGCGAGTTTCTGTCTGGTGTGAATTCACTTAATGTGCAGGGAGCTCATGTTAAAAGCAATGCAGCAAGCGTGTATAGATATTTTTATATAGAGCGTTGATGTTTTTAGACAGCTATTTAAATTCGATAGAACTTATTATATTATGTACCTTATTTTTCATGTCAATTTTTCGTTTCAAAAAATAGATATTTGCTGGTGATTTGTCCCAAAAAAAGCCCTATCCCCGGTAGCAGGCCCTTTGTAAAAGACAAATTCTGAGCACACCTGAATAGTGGGCGTCGGAGGTGCCTCCTTCGCGATCCTATATCAATTTGAGCTTTTCAATATAAACAGCCAAATCATGACGACAGGATAAAATAGTGAAGCAACAAAAGTATGTACATGTACATGAAGGAAACTTCCAATGCATCACCACTTGACCCTCCTATCTAACCTCCCTAACTCCTTCCCCCCGCCCAATCATCCCATTCGACTCCACACTTCCCTCATCCCGCAACTTCTCCGCCGCCTCCCTCCCCGCCACGGGAACCCGATATTCAAACCTCTTCCCCCCGCCAGCCGCCATGGCTGGATCTACATGCGCACTCGGAAAAGGTAAAAATTCCGGCAATAGCCCGATTTGCTGCAACAATCCGCCCTGATCCCACCAGATATGCTCATGGTAGAGGCGGTCGCCGCGCACGTTCACAATGGAGACCATTGGGAGTGAGACGGGCTTGTTCGTTGGCGGGATAGTGGGGAGGCTGTTCAGTTTCCAGTTAGTTGTACTTTCGGTTGTGGTGAGGGATAGGGTATTTAGAGGTAAGGGGGGACTCAGGGGAAATTCAAGGGATGGGGATGAGTAAAGGAGAAGACGGCGGGAACGTACAGCCAATTAATCATCTTGTCATGTGTGAAGCTGAATATAAACTCGTCGACTATACGGTCGATTCCGACGGTGCGGCTGATGAGCTCGAGATGGGTGTCGGGCGGGTTGTTGAAGATGAAGTGGTGGGTGTAGAAAGCGGTCAAGCGGTCACGGCCGATGCCGCCAGTTATCTGGGTATGTGATGGTTAGCTAGCTCAGTTCGACGAGTCATCTATGGATGTGCAATATGCTTTTTTATATTTCCCCAACCTGTTGCTGCGAAATAGATAACGCAAGGTAATAGACCTACCGTCGGTATATGATTAACATATGGCTCCTGCACCATCGTCCCCATAGTTTTCGCGACAGAGCGATCTCCAAACTCAAAGTAGGTGTGCTCATCCCATATGGCTTCGAGGTCAAATATCGGACCTCCGACTTTGCTTTTAAGAAATGACAGGGTTCGCGTATGCGCCACTGCTGCTGCTGAGGGAATGAATTCGGCGTGCTGTGGAATGACAAAATTGGCAGACTTTGCATCCGGATATTTGTGGATGACCAGGTTGTCCGACGGGGATGCTGCTGCTGGTCCAGGCACACTTTTGCCAGGAAGATGTAGAAGTCTTGATGCTTTGTGGTCATGGCTGCTGCTGGCGCCACCGCCGCTGCCGCCATACAAGACTATTGCTATGATTTCTTGAATGTTGGAAATTGAGGCGGCATCTTCATTACTGAGTAGAGCCGCATCGTACACTGATTCTCGAATTAGCAGCCTGACCTGATCATCCAGTAGACTTACGCATTGGTGTTCTCACATATTAGCCCGAATCTATCCTTAATATCACACTCAGGCAAATCCCTCAATGCTCCCTGCCCATGCTGTATCGCAGAAACAATAGAAAACCCAGACTCGGATGTGCTCGGGATCCGTACTTCGACGACTGCGTACCCCTCTTCTGCCCATTTCTGAAGGGGCGGGGGATCCAGCGTCTCCTTAGATTTATCCAGGACTATATTATCGGGAAGCAGAAGCAGCAGACCCGGTCCATGCCCCCGTCGTGATAGTGGTGGCTGCAGAGTCAGGTTCGGGCCGAGTTGTTTTGGCGGGGCCGAGGGGAGCGGGGCGGGTTCTTCTTCCTGGGGGTCCATTGAACAAGCGCTGGCTGAACAAGCGCTGGCTGAACAAGCGCTGGCGGGTATTCGCTATTGTTTATTTGACTTATTAGACAGTATCCCTCAAGGTTGCTGATGTATGTTGTCTAATTAAAGCTATGAAGCACGAGGAGAAATATCTAAATTAAGCACTAACTAATGGATGCTAAAAAGGCAATGACATGTGACGTGAGGGCTCAGAGTACGTGTGGAATTCTATTATTTTTGAGTATTTACTAACCGCACCACCGGTTTGATATCAGTCTCAGGCCACATAGCAGCATTTGCAAGATCTTACCTAGACCTTTCCCAGCTTCCCAACGGTAGCGCCCTGACTGACGTGTTGAGGAGTCGCGATTAGGACTGGACAGCTCTCTTGCTATTGAGGCAGGATCCTCATTCAAGGGGTTGTCATCGACCATGATATCGTTCATCAAAGCCTGGCGCGAGGAGAGATCAAGGTTTTAATATAGAAGCTCGAAACTGCCGTTTCTCTTCTTCGCTCAAAGCAGGATTAGTGTTAAAAGTCATCGCTGCTTCTTTGAAGATAGCGGCAAGCATGAATGGGCAGGTTATATAGAGACGATTGCAATTTGGACGGTCCGGCGGGAATAAAGCCAATTAATCCTTTTGATATGTTAGAATCTCCCGCCGCGCAAAAGAAAGTATCATTCTCCCAGATGCCTCCGGTTGTCCCCAGCTCCTGTCAAATCGGGAGAGACGGCAGTACCTGCCCATTCCGACTATCCTGCACAGAGGATGTTGAAGCCCTAACCAATGGCTCCATTCCACTGGCTGTTCTGGCCTTCGAATTCACCGCGTTTGTTTTCGCAGAGAGTCACAGGCTCTGCGTTAGTCGTAAGCTTTCCTCCAGGTCCATCAGAACCTATTAAATGCCAAATCGACTATACGAACCAAAGCCTCATCTTGAAGCTGGCCCAGGAAGATAGCAAAATCTGCTGTTAAACAGATTTTCCTGTTCGACTTTACTCTTGGAGTCGATTAATGTGGGACTGCAATGATGAGTCAAAATACATAACAGATACGCGTGGTCGGGCCTTGGGCAAACGGATTACTGGTAGATATCCCGCGAACAAGTTAGTAAATGCCCATCGCTTATCTCGAGGGCGCGATCCTCGCGAGCTACGCCCGGCGAAACTTCTTGCCTTGCCAGTAGCGTCCTCAAGGCTACCTGAGCTTTAACTCCCAGGATAGTTCCTATCTGGTGCTTTTTTCAATGGAAGTGTGTTGCCATACGCTTCATCCCGCCGCTCTTTTTCGACTATTATTCTTAGTAGTCTGTACCCAGATATTGAAGTGATAGATGAATTGAAAGAATATGAGCATTTCATACCTTGAAGAACTATGCCGCAGAGGCAGAGACAGAAGAAGAAAAAGAAGAAGAAGACACAGATCTATATTGCATGTTAGTTATTATACATTGTTAATCAAACACATATGTATACACATACCGCGCATCCATATCTATATCTATCTCCTCAGCTTTTATTTCTTCCTCTAGCAATTTTAAAGCCTTCTGCGCAGCTGCTAGCCGCTCTCTGTACATTATTATTATATTGTTTTTTAGCCACTCTATCTAATGTTTGTAAACTTTCAATCTTGTTAGCATATGTATGTATGTACGTACGTAAACCTGGCTTACCTTCTGCTCCAGTGTCAAGACAGACCCCTTTCGGGGTTTTTAACTCCTGTTGGCTTTTTTGGGGGCGGAAGAGGTGGGCATTACACCCGACTGAACGTTCATGACGTTCATGAATTTCGACTTGAATATTGTTGGGTTGGTGTCGAGGGAGGAGCGAGGGCGGGGGCAGGAGCTGGGCAGTTGTCCCTTCTTCTTGATGATACTAGTAGGCATGATGAATAAAGTACTAGGTAGGTGCAAGATGTGAAGTATAGATATAAAGAGGCAGGTACAATGGGATAAATCTGTGATTGCCAAAGAAGGAAAGAAAGAAGAAGGAGGTATTTATACCCCAAGGGGCAGGTGCCTGTAATTGAATCCTGAGGCACATTTGCGAGCCATATAAAGAGAACGTCCGTCTCGTTGAACGTTATAGAACAACGGGAAACATCTATAACGTCGTAGGACTTTGGCTCAAGTCGCATGCAAATATCAGGATATTGTTTCCCTTCATCATAAGGGGGGACTTCAAGATAATGGACCTGCTTCTTCGCGAACCAATAAAGGGGTTTGTGCTTGGCGATTCGTATTCAATGAAAAGCCGTCTGTCTAGGGAGGTGTATGGTTTTCGAAGGCTTATAATCATAGACCGTCTTAGCTTGATAAGCCCGTTGTCCTGTATACATCTATTAGTGTAATATGGTCAGCTTAGCTTGGATGAGAATGAGTTTAAGTTAAAAGGAGTTTGACACGAATTGATATCTCTTCATGCTCTCTTTTAGCTCCATTGCAAAATTAGGCTTTCACATTGTGATGACCATATTGTCATGTTATTCTTGGCCTGATAGATTCGATATCGAGTCGACAACCGCTCCAGAATAAGTCCTCCCACTCCCTCATACAGAAGAGTGTTCGGTCATGCGTAGCGGTGTGTCGCTATTTCATATTTCTCAGATACTAATATTAGATCTAGATCTGCCCGGCTCCGGTTTGGAAAAACCGTGCCTCCAGTCGTTCCCCATGGAGAGTGTACCGTTGGTAGGGTACCGTTGATGTCGAGGGACAGGTGATGTAAGGAAACGCATAGTAGCTATTCAATAGATCATGAGTTGCCGTAGCTGGTAGCATTTTCTGCTCTGGAGGTGCCGTTGTAGCTTGTTGGCGCACTCCTTGGGCTGACTGTTGGCCCAGGAGCGCATAATTCGAGAGCCAACAGTCATCTACTCGCCGCGGTTAGCAAGGGAAGCCCTGTACATCTGTGGGATAGGTGTCTGTACATCGAGGATAGCAGGGTGTATTCAATACCCCGAGCTTTGAATAGCAAAGGTAGCGTCTATCTGTCCGCATCTATACATGTCAGCCCACTCCATCCCTTCCGGTCTTGAGAGGTTCTCCTCTAGGATGTCGTCGAGCTTGCAAGTTGAGGCGTCTAGGTGTATATAATGATCGATAAGGGATGCCCACCCACCTACGGGCATTTGAACGGGCATGGAGAGAAAAGAAGGGAAAAGAGATAGTGGGGTGCAAGTATCGAAGCAACTTTAAACCAAGCAAGGCGACGAATCTATGAAAGTGCATATACACTGGTGTGAATAAACGAAAGATCAAGATTCCCAGTTTCTGTAATCGTGCGGACCTCACAAAGGTAAATACACAAACCTGGATATGTGGTTTATTTAATGCAGTGCCTGCTATGATCTGTCCAGCATGTCACATATTCCTGGTCACAAGCATTTGTGAAGGAGGCAGCATGGACGGTGCCACACTCATCGCGGATAAAGCTAGGTATGAAAGGATGAACACGATTCACCTGTTTTCGTTCTTTTGGGCAACTGGTTACTGAATGATCTATCTCGCGGGATTCGCAGACGTTGTCGTCTTTCGGCTTTTCATGACAATGACTAGGGGCGGCGTGAAGATTTAAATTGAATACAGGGGTCATCCCCCTGTCAGTTTGGCGATTTTTTCGGCGTTCGGTAGTGTATCTGTCGGGTCAGAAGAGCGATATAAATCGGCAACATCCCGGGACATTGATGACTTTATAATCCTAGTCTGTGCCAATTTCAATCCCAGGGCTTTGTTTTTATATGGATGGCTCTCTCTGGTATTGGTCCTCCATTGAAATCAACTCGGCGGCTTTGCTCCTCGCGCAGCGACTCGGCGAGGCTCGAGATCACGTACTGGTGGAAGCGGCGGTGCTCAACATGTCTGTTCTCATTTAACTGGCTTTTGAAGCAATTAAAGCAATTTCATCCGCGGCGAGCAAATCGCCGAAGCCGATTTTCCTTTTGTTCCCGTCGTTGTAGGTTGACGAATTCGAATATTCAGGATAGATGCCAGAAAAGTAGAGGGATATCCCAGTAAATCTCGGTCCACTTGAACAGGGCGTATATTGAGAATAAATCCTTCTTCAGATTATGCTCGGTCGGCAGAAGCGGTTTAAAACTCCGTATAGCCACGTCGGCGGCTGAAATCTGTCAAGCACACCCGGTGGGTTAAAAAAAATATTTAAAACGAGCAAAAGCGAAAGCCGAACCCGAGTACCAGATTCAAAATAGATGACCCCTCGCCGAGGGTTTTTTTTTTTTTTTCTTTCAATATTAATATCACTGATTCAGCCTGCATAGGTAGGGTTCAAAATGAGCCCAAGAAAAAAAAAAAAAGAACACTCGGCGAGGAGAAAAAATGAAAGCCGAACGCGGGGGTCGAACCCGCAGCCTTGCGGTGATCTATTAATCTTTCGATTTAAGAGCCGCACGCTCTACCGATTGAGCTAGCCCGGCTGGTTCTTGTTGAAGGCGGACTAGGGCTTGGCCATGTTAAGCGGAGCAGGGCTTTTTTCGGGGCTGTGTCCAATCAGCGCCGGCTATTGCTGCGCTAGTGCTGAGCTTAATTGAGACACAGTGCTTACCTAAGCGCTTGGCAACACCTTCCGCCCAGACAGATTCTCAATATCAACATAATAAATGCATCAATTATGAGGACGCACGCTTGTATTTCACTGTGGAAGCTTTGAGGATGCATGCAAGTGGATTTGTGTGGTAGAATTATTGGATATGTCGTTGGAGTGTTGCCTGGTTGGTTGGCTGCGTTGTACACAGCGAAACTATATACATATATTTCTTTCAAGATGCTCGAAATCATCGCTATATTTACATCGAGTATTGAAATAAAGGCTAAAAGAAGAGCCACACTCCAGTTGTTAAGAATAAAGTAGGCCCACCGACCTATTATTTTACTTTTGAAGGCTTGATGCCAATATCCAACTCAGCTTCCAAAGTCGCCAGCCTGCCTTACAGCAGTGGACAAACCTGCAGCAGCTGTTCATCATAAGATACAACGAAATAAAGTTCCAAAATTTCTCAATCAAAGAAAGTCATCGTTTGAACAGTTGGAATAACCCACAAGCTATTTACCAGACTTCCATACCGTCACACCCTATCCAGGTCGAGTCGGGTTGATGCTGCAAAGAGTAGCACGGTTTCAACACCTAGTAGGAAAATCGGTTCGATATAAGCGCCGGACAAGAAATACTGCTCATCAGCTGTACCCATAAACAATTGAAGTTACTGTGATCGGAGAGTTTCCTTCAAACCAACAGTACGCACTGCCGAACTGAGCAGAGTTAACTGGCGATGTATCCATTGGAAGCTTGGTCCACCGGTATATAGCCATACCAAATAACATACACACCTTCCCCTTTGTAGTTTAGCCTATTACTTCCTGTCTGCCCATCATCGACATCCATCGTATTTCTCGGTTTCTTAAACACCCCTATCAATATTACCATGGACAACGCCGACACAACCCTCGTAGAAACGCCCCCAAGCGCCTTCAACTACGTTCTCAGCTTCCTCCTCGTCGGCATCGCCTGGGGATTCACAACCCCCTTTATCCGGCGCGCAGCGGTCAACTACAATGCCCGGAGCGAGCAGAAGCAATCATCCCCCCAGACAGAAAAGGATGCTGTCTCTAGCTCATGGTGGTTGAAGCGGAAACTTGTCTCTCTGCTGCAAACAGTTGTAAATCTCCTACGGACGCCCGGGTACACGGTGCCGCTGTTGATGAATTTGTCGGGAAGCGCGTGGTTCTTTTTACTGGTTGGGAAGCATGGTATGTATGCATGAATTCTTCTCTCTTTGATTTGGGGTTTTGTGTGGTCGGCGGAAGTGCAATTTGCACATGAAGAGTTCGGCGGGTAATCATCTTGCTAACCATCTAATGCTCGGGCCGGCTTTGTTCGTTTCTCTGGCAGAACTCAGCCTCACTGTCCCAATTACGAATTCAATGGCGTTTCTGTTTACCGTCCTTGGGGAGTGGTATGTCGAGGGCAAGGTGATATCGAAATGTGAGCGAGAGTAGTTTCTACACCCCATGGCGAAGTGCTGATTAGCTAACCGTGCTGATAGCTACGTGGCTTGGTATGTTCATGGTGCTGGGCGGAATCGCTCTTTGCGTTCACTCAAAGACCCAGTGACATGAGTTTCAGAGAGTCGTGGGGCTCTATACAGCCATGTTTATGTATCATTTTGTACCTCTCTTTTCTCCTCTGTTGTTCGGTTTCCTGGCGAAATTTAGGCGTTAGCGATTGGTCTGTGAGTATCTAATGGGAAATGCGACTCGCAACCGCAGAGCCTACTATTACGATTCGTTGTCCATAGTTTTTGAATAAATAATGATACTAGGTGAGAAGGCGGCAAGGGTCGATCGAGTTTAAAACGGAACGGTGCTTTTGTATGAAAAGCAAAAAGCGGCATATCTCGCTCTATATGTTAAAAGATTACCCAGCATCGATATCCATAGAGCACGACCCAGCTCCCATATTGACGTGTAGTAAATTCAGGATAGACCTACTCCTCGTTCCCATTCTCTCACATCAAAACATTCACGCCATGGAAACTGCACCTTTCCCCATAAATTCCTCATCCCGACATCTCCAGACCGGGCCTCTTCATCAAGTTTTGCAAACTGTTGCATCAAAACCGTACACCCCTGTCTGGCATTAACCTAAAGATCCCGTCATACCCCATTCATAGGAAATCCCATCCCGGAACAATGCTATCCGGCCTCACATTCACCACTGAAATCAACTGCATCTCCGAGGTCTACGAAGTAGTCACTTTATACAACGATCAAGATATTGGGAAACGGAGGATGGTTGGTTTTTTTTCAAGCGATTCGATGCTGGAAGAGTGCTAGACAGTAGGAAGACCGGTTTGAATTGCTATACTTGGGTTAAAAAGCAGATTAGATATAACACAATCTAGCCATCCGAGGACGAAAAGAGAATGTTCATGTGAGTCCTATAATTCCACATACTTCGTGGTCATCAATTCATCACATCTCATATAGAATAAGGAATTCAGAAGTTGAACATGTGCGCGCATTGAAATTAGGAAAAGGCAATCATTAGCTGCCAAACAAGGGCAAAATCTCACCCCAACAGACAATCATGATCTCTCATAACTTCATGAAGAGCCGGGGAAATAAAGCAAGTTATGCTTGCAACGTAGGGGCAAATCAAGAAACCCAAATAAATAAAAAAAAAGCCAGCTTGATCACCATGAAATTCATACATTATATACATTACAAACATAAAACACATCAGCATAACGTCAAAGCAAAAGTTAGAAGAAAACCCCAGGCGAGATAGTGTATATAA
The DNA here is from genome assembly GCA_002573585.1 of Helicocarpus griseus UAMH5409. Taxonomy (NCBI): domain Eukaryota; kingdom Fungi; phylum Ascomycota; class Eurotiomycetes; order Onygenales; family Ajellomycetaceae; genus Helicocarpus; species Helicocarpus griseus. The sequence continues at coordinate 15,943 of PDNB01000258.1, forward strand.
CACACGCAGGAAGATGCATAAAACATTCATCATGCACCACGCAGAAGACGCCAAGGTTAAAAGTAAGATGGTGTAACATAGAGGGTATTTTGGTTTATGTGATCTTCTCATAACAAGGCCGTTACCGAAGGCATGAGGTATAAAGCTGGCCAAAATGGGTATAATCCTTTTTTTTTTAAAATCTCTTCGTCGCCTGCTTTCTAGCACAGAGAGATGTACGACGGGAAAGAGATAATTCAAACGCCGCGGAACTAAAAATCGTTATTAGCACACTGCCAAACGTATGGGAACAATGTTTGTAAAATGGTCTACTCACCATTCTAACAATCAAAAACCACACCGCTCCCGTAAACCTAAACAATGACAAGGCAGCCACACTCCACAACACAACAGCCATATAAATTGTGCTCCGCTCTTCGTCCGCATTATCATTCGTGTCAATCCTGTCCAACCCGATAGCGTTCAACACCACCGCGGCCAGTCCAAGATTGCAGAAGATCCAGACCAGCACGACAGCAGATCTGAACCCTTTGTAATAGTCCTCTTGCCTCTCTGATTCAGAAAAGGTCCGGACTTCTTTGGGCGCCTTTTGAGCAAATTTGGCAAGTTCGGCTTCGTATTGGGCATTGAGATCGCCGTCATCTTGCGGGATGGAGACGTCGACTTTTCCAGAAGGTTTAAGGTTGGCCGAAGGCAGCTTTTCGGCTTTATCGTCGCCTTTTGTACCCCATGTTATGTCGTGAGTGTTGCAAAATGCGTAGATGTTGAGGACGTTGATGTAGGTGGGGGTGAGCAGGACGTATTGAAGGAACTAATACCGTTAGTATCGTGCATTTTTATAAGAAGGGAGAAACTTACGCAAGTTATCATATGCCACGGGTCGAAGAACATCAGCGACGCCACAATCCAAAGAACATAGGTCGACATGAGGGACACGATCATCGAGAAGAATTGCCTGTTTTTGAAAATGGAAGAGAAACTAAAGTCCCCATCCGAGGTTTCCTTTTCAATCGATTTCACCGTGATATAAATTGCGGCAAATGTGAGGTATATCATAATCCCAATCCAGAAATACACCATGGTCATGTAGAACTTGTTGGACCCTTGTGGCCGATTACCCATTGCAAGGATAAAACAAGTCAAGAGTGTCGCGAGATATAACCACTGGAAAAGAATACCTAGAATATTGCCCGTTTTGCCCAACAGATCAGGTGTACTGAGGGATTTCGTGAGGATGTGGAAGACCAAGAAGAAGTTGCCCTAAATAGTTAGTTAAAGTCGTGATATGGCGAGGCGCAAAACTTACAATAGCGAACCATGCGAATAACATATTAACCGTTTGGTAGATAAACTCAATCAACAGCATAAACTTCCGAGTAGCGCTGTGAGTACTTCTCCAGATTTGATAGAAATGGGTAATGGCGTATACAGCAGCGAAAAAGCTTCCGTTCAACCAACGTCTTCGCTGGAGAATGAACTCGGCCATTCTGTCGGGCACGTCAGTCTCGCCATTCGACGACTTGACATACTGCAAGAGCCATTGGCAGTTGCGTTTTGCGACGAGCTCGAAGCAGAGAATACGATCCTCTGCCAAATACATATTCGCGGTAAAGATACCAGCGTTTGCGCCATGCATCTTTTCTCCAGCAAAGTACTTCTCCAAAGGTCCTTGTCCGTTCTTGTCGTTTTGCAACGCCACGTAACGATAGGCGGAGAAAGCACCTGGAAGGACAGAAATAAAGCCAAAAGCAGATTCCAAAGGTTTGTCGAGGATATTGCTCATCTTGTATTCGAAGTTTTGGGCAGCCACAAGCGGATTGAGCAATTTCTTTCCATGCGACAACATAACCTTGATCTCTCCACAAGCACCACCACACATTGGTTCCAAGTCGAATGCTCGCCATAGGTGGTAAATGGAATCTTTACCGGGTTTGGTTCCAGCATCAAGAAGCACACAGATGTTGGGATCGAGAACACGACCAAAAGCCTGGAAGAACCAGCGATGCGAGTTGATCTTCTTTTGATTCTTTTCTTTCAAGCAGAAAAGCATCTGGACCGGAACTCCTGATCGTGGTTTCAAATGGACCTGGTTACCCTTTAATTCCATGCCGATCTGCGTTGTATACTCGTAGATATGGGCAGTAACGTCCTTGCCGTTGACTTGCTGTTTGGCAATTCCGTCTTGATAAACACCTAAACCGGCCAAAACAGCTCTGGTCCGTGGATTAATCTTGGCGCGTCCGTCGCTAACGACGCAGACAACAATCTTCTTCCAGGCTTCCTTACCCCACGTTTTGCTGTTTGTCCGTGAGCACATGTACTCGATGTTCTTGAACACACCAATCATGGTTCGCGCAAAGAGGAATTCATCTTCATTGTACATGGTGACCACAATAAACAGCTCCGTATGTCTGGGTTTAGCGAACAATCTCTGTCGAAGGGTAAATCGCTCATCGTAGAAATCGGCGGGATCGCAAGTCGCAGCGGAGTAGCGCATATGAGTGAACTCGTCGCGCTCAGGCGGCTTCGCATGGTTCACCTGACTCAACAATTTTGGTGGGATTGGGCAATCCAGAACCAAATTGCCGTTAAACAACTGCACTTCTTTTACCGTCTTCCATCTTCTTATCGGAGCGGGGCTCGGGGTGGGAACGACGGTGCCTTCTTCGTCTGGATAGGTCAATTGAGGGTTCGGTCCATATGCATTGTCTGGTTGTCCTAGTATAGGGACTTCGTCATCTTGATAGGGTTGAGGGGTGGGTGCCGCGTAGCCAGGTCCATCATAAACGGAGGGGGAGGCGGCAGGCTGGTAGGGTTGGGTATAGTATGCATCGTGGTGGGCTTCGGGGGAGATGGTATATTCTGTGCGCGCAATAGGAGAAGGTCTATAAGGATGTGCGGATTCGTAGGCTTCGTTATGGCCGTAAGAGTTGTTAATATTTTCGACAGAATACTATGACAAAAATAACCAGTTAGCAGAGAACCAACCCGATTCGCAAAGCGCGCGCAAATCCTACAGTTGGCTGGTCAGCCAGACGGTCTGAAGATGGCATTTCCAGGTGTCCATATTGCTGGTAAGGATTGTCCTCTAGCTGGTAGCCCTGGAAAGGCCTTCCTGGCGACGGAGTCCGATGGGGGTCGAGTCTATGAGGATTCATGCCGATATCGTGGGGATCGTGGTCTTCGTCCCGAAAAGGGTCTGGCAAGAGTTTAGCTTTGTGTCTCCCACTGGCGCAATGATTGCGAACACTCTGAAGTATAGCAATCCTCGTAGTATATGATTGAGAAACGAGAGTAGTGTCAAGGCGCAGCCTTGTAGTCCGCAACAAAGAACCCGCACAAGAGAATGAGGAGGGAAGACAAGCGCGGTTTAAAAGTCAAGCACATGAAATGCAATGAAGGGAAAATAGCCGCCCGCGCAGACAAGGGCGGGTAATTGGAGAGAATGTGTGGTTTGTTGAGGTTGTATATTGGAGACGTTGCGCGGCTCTGCGAAGGAGGTCTGTCTCTTGTCGTCACGTTTCAGAAGTCCGGAGGCAGCTCCCACCACAACAACCAACGCTCGTGAACAACAACAACAAGAAGAAGACAGGGAAATAGACAAGGACAGACTAGGTATGGGGATTTCTATGCACTATGACGGGGATGTTTTTCACTGACCTAGCCGGTTATACGACATTGTGCCCTCTTCTCTCTCTTCCCAAGCTCTCTCGCTCCTCTAGCCAAGCGATGTTTCTCAAGACGGGCGTTTCAGGTATCAGAGCCTTGAGCTATTCTCTGGAGACGCAGAAATTGGAGGGTCAAAGTGTGGAAGATCCTCCCGATGCGACCGGGTTGGTTGGCAGATATTTTTTGAAGAACGCTGCCGTGAATGTCAATGGGTGGTGACGTCTCTGACCTAGTCGAAGAACTTGTTTCGAAGAAGAATAAACCTGGGGAAGAGAATAATAAGAGACAGCTGCTAATAATATGGCCTGTATGCGTATGACGAACCAACGACAAGGCTTGCGACACCTGCTAGCCAACGAGCCGCGACAGCGAGCTAATAATACGACGAGCCAAGCGAGAAAAGGCAAGGAGGAAAAAGCAACGAGCGGCGCTTAAGCTAAAAATAATTTATGTTTTATTCTCCGGCCATTTGAGACAAGTTACGAGTTACAAGTATGCGAACTCTCTGGACGAGACTCGTGTATAAAAACTCTTTTCTCTCTTCGAATTTCTTTCGTCAGCCTGTGGCTCATTCAGCGCGTCCTGCGACCGTCCCTACCGTCCTACGATAATAATTCCTCAGCTGGTTGGTCTCAGGAGAATCCCTGATGCCATGGAAACCAAGCTGAGGTTACCCACAAACAGTGGCCAGGCACTCCACACAAAGGCCACCCACTGCCGCCCAGGGCCACACAGAGCCACGCTCAAGGCAGATCGCATCGTTTTGTCTTCCATGGTGCGGCAACACGAGAGTTCCGCTGTGCCTGAGGAACCGGCAATTCTGATAGAATCAGATGTGTCTGACCGAGACCATGCTACACGCTGCTATCAGGCTACTCAGAGTGTCACTGCATTTACCATCTGTCTCAGACAACCTCATTCTCCTCTACTATCTGCATCTCGGTATTCATCGTCTCCTTCGTGTTTCCTTCCCGATGTCACTTGATATGCCCAAGCACCAGCCACACCACGTGATCCACCAGCCACCAGTCCAGATCGGCCGCTAGTCCAGATATGGTTTGGTTCAAAACAGGGGTAGCCCCACCAGCCCCACCATGTTCAGCCACTCATGTTCGTGCACAGCCACATATCTACGCCACATCCGCCATAATATTCTTCACGACGAGGAGGATATTGATGCTAACCATGATGGCTACATCATATATACGTCGTGGTATGGGGTATCTGCGGATTGTCACTACTACTGCGTTTCTTCAACGCCCCAGGATATGTCTGTCATTACTACTAATTCTGTTGCCGACTGTCAGTTCCGTCCCGATGTGATTGTGGGGCGCTTGCGAGTTTCTGCAGCAGTGCCCCTTGACGCAAAATCACTCTCGCGCTTTGCTACGGTTAACGGCTGAACTCGCGTTTTAACGTGCTTAACCGCGCGCTAAATATATGGAGACCTCTCGGCGTATTGGCACGGGGTTTTGGCCTTGGCCGGATGAACGGCGACGAACGTGTAGAGATACGGAGAGAACTCGAGAAACACCATCCTCACCATACAGATAATGAACTCCAATATAAAGAGATTGTGATACATATGGACGCGCTGAAAAAGTGGAGTTAATCATTAGAAGGCAACCTTGGAACATCAGACTAGCCGCCCTCATTGGCTAGCTAAATTTGCATCTTACCAAATATACCGGAAATGCTGAAGAAACAGTTAGTATTCGCAACAAAGCAATTAACAAGCGAAAGGGATCTCGGAAAACAAAAATACTACTCACAATATTCTGCTTATCCGTCATATCCCTAAAGTCAGTATCAGCATGCACCCTCTCCCTAGCAGCCTCATCCCGCCTGTCCCTCCGGCAATTCTCCGCCCAACACACAACCATAAACATCACAATCAATATCAAGGATAATACATACGATCCCAAAATAGCCCCAACCCCCAACGGGTACAGCGGCGCCTGATTATTCTTGAAAAACTGCGGCCCGATGATGTTCGAGATACAGTACGCGATGAAAATCAGCGCATTGACAGTCACCTTCTTCGTATGGCCGGAGAAATTTGCAGACACCAGTGACAGCGAGACGACATATGGGCCAAAATAGAAATAGGACATGTATAGTGCGGCGAGCCGGCTATTCAGATCTGTGATTGGCAACGTGTAGAGGAAAATCACCGCAATCATGCCGACGACGATACCGAAGATTATGAAGATACCGCGAACCTGGTGACGTGGGTAGTGCTTAGCCATTAGGAACACCCCGCCGTTGCAGATGTAACTGGAAACTGTTTGAATTATCCCCGTGGGCATCATGAGGAGGGCGGAGCGTTGGGCGCTGTAGCCCAGGCCGTTGACGATTAGGGGCGAGAACTGAGTTTTAATCACGGATCAGCACTTGCTCTTTTTTGCCAGATTGTGGGGTGAAACCAAGTTTTTAAGGGATTCATACATTCGTCAGACTCCCATTTGGAATCGAAATACACAGATTAAACGCAACCATCAGCCACGTCTTAACATCCGTGAGCGCCTCGATAAACTGCTCTCGCTTAAACTGCTTGTTCTCGATACCCGTCTGGTTCACGCGTACACGGTCAATGGCGATGGCCTTCTCGCGCTCGTCCAGGAACTTGGATTTCACGGGGTTGTCAGGCAGGAAGTAGCCCAGGATCAGAGCCCAGACAACGGTGATGGTGCCGAGGATCCAGAAGAAGGCGCGCCAGGGATTATACCACGTGTTGTCGATGAAGCCGATTCTGGGGATTTGTCAGTGAAAGGAAATGCATTAGCGGTGTTGGATTGTTTGGATAAGGAAGGTGGGGTTTAGAGGGGAGGTATGGAGAGAACTGACGCCCAGCCAATAGGACCGGTAAACATTGATGAAAGTCCGGTATATGTCAGCCCGTAGCGGAGGGATTGTTCACTATTCACATCTCCTGAGTTAGCAATATGGATACTATATACACACCTAAGTCGACAGCTGAAACGACATGAACATACGGTCTCGTATACCACATGGACATCACGAGGATGTTCCCGGGTACGATGGGCGCCTCCAGCAGTCCCAGAAGCACGCGCAGTGCAATCAATGTGGCAAAGTTGTTGGAAAACCCCATGCCGATGAGGATGAATCCCCACACAACCTGTGCGCTGGCCATGGTTTTTGGGATCGAAAACTTCTGTAGGAGGGAGGCGGAGGGGAAGCACCAAAAGAGGTAGCCGAACTGGTTTGCTTCTGTTAGAGCATTGCTGTTTGTTTGCCAGGGGTGGAACGGAATAATCCCTTACGTAGAACGCGCCGCCAACCCAGGAATATTGATCGCCGACGAGCTTTGTGTCCTCCTTCATGCCATATCTATCACGCAACCTGTCAGTCTGCACATCTTCAGATATCTTCGTACCTCCGTCCAACACTTACAACGCACAAGTCGCCGTCGCCATCTTATCCAAGTACCCCAGCGTCGCATTGAACCATAGCAGCGGCACAAGCCGCAAATCAAGCTTCCACCGCAACCGCCGCTCTTCCTCTTTCGAATAGCTACTCCCTTCTTCGCCGAAGAAGCGGTCCGCTAGCGCGGCTGCGACGTCTTCGGCTGAGGAGATCCATTTGGACGTGGGCTTTTCGGGATGGGTGGCGGAGGCAGTGTCAGAGATGTTGGAGGCGCGAGGATTTGGGGGATCGGTGACGGGCTCGGTGATTGGGGGCGTGGCCGGGGATTTGGTGTCTGGGGTTGACATTCTTCTTTTTTTTTCTCTCAAGTTATGTTGTGGGTGTGTCTTTTGCGTCTTGCAATGGCAATTGGGAAGGTATAATGAATATCAATGTGACAAATCTCTCCGCACTCGCTGATGAAGGCAGGATATAGCAATTGACAGCTGCAGCGGGAAAAGTAATAGCAAGCAATCTAACGACGGCAAACACTGCAATCAAAGAGTGAAAAGGTAAGACAAAAAGCTTTTTAAAGCTGTTGATCACATATCTGCCGATGGCCGCATATTTAAGGCAATTGTTTCCTCCATCGAGTTCATTCTCTCCGCAGTAGCTTCGATGGACCCCTCACGCCTCCGGCAGGCCGGTAACGAGTTGAGATAGCAACTTGATACTGCAGCGCTACGGTGGTTCGACCCCATAATACCGACCAGCTAGAACTTTCCTAGCATCCAACCTCGAGGCTAGATAAAGGCTACGCTGCGTAGAGGCAGTGGGAGGAATCAAGATTCATGATTCATGTACGTAGTGGTACGCAGTGGTTCTAGGTAGACTGGTTAGTTTGTCGGGAAAAGTCATCGGCCATTAGCTGCGCGGGACTGATTACTTCGTAACAAGCTGGGAGGTTTACTACTCCGTACTGTGAACGTCAGAAAAAGAGATCCAACACTGGGGTCCAAACTTGGATAGGGATAGCCGAAAGGCTGGCCCACCCTATTATTTTGCCCGAACCGTCCACGAGAAGGTAAGTGCGGAGAAGAGATAGGCTCCTGATAACGCTCACCTCCCTGGCAGCTACAAAGCAATACTCGCCGCATCCATTCCGAAGACCCTGGTTTGGCGCCGCGTTACTATTGCTGGCAGTATTTGGACGAAGCGCCGTGAGCAATGCGGTAGGCAATTTGCCCAAGTGAGAAGCATATGAGCCGGACAAGTCGCTGGGCCATGTCATCCTGAGAGATTATTGTTTGAGTTTGAAACTGTCATCGGCGTTGTTTGCCGCCGCTGGCTGGAATTCTGAGTGGGGATGTCAAGATAGGACCGGGGCGGCTTGATTATTGATAACACTAGGCGAGCTGGCCACGCGACGGAGCTGTTTAGGTCATTTTGGAGTTTTGTCTTTGGGGATAAAAACGTTGTCCTTCGTCCTTCGGGATAAATGAGCTTCGGGAATTGAGGATTTTTGCCGCGGGCGCATTGGGATATTCAAGCGGCGCATTGACTTTTCTCTTTTCATTCCGGTTAAAGTGAGAGAAATAGGAGCAATGAATCGAGAAGCGTCTAAATAATTAAGTAAACGGAAAGAGGAGAGAAAAAGAATAGACGACGTAGAATTTCATCTTGTCATTAACCAGCCAGAGTTAGCAATCCGATTATTACTACTGACTGAAATTGCCGATATCAAACGTCAAATTCCCGATAGCAACTCGAAGTTTCTCTCCTCTCCGTAGCCAAATGGATCCGCCTCGAAGGAAGTGACTGTGCCAGACAAAGCCTTCTTTCCCCTGACTTGCCGACGCCGGCGATTGCGGTAATGATAGCTTAACTCCCCCGCCCTCATCTCCCATTTTTTACCGATATCATCAACGTCACGGCTGTGAGCATAAATGGTCGTGTAGGATGTAGCTGTAGGACGGAGCGCTTGTTTCCCTAGCCGGAGCACTAAGAAATACGGTGCAAGTTGAGTCCCGTAACTACCTCTAGAAGCTTGAGCGCGCAAATCTCTAGCTGAGCTTCGACCCCTCCAATATAAGCTGGTCGATATTCCCCTCCTCTTCGCGCGGCTTCTTCATCGACGTGATAGTATAAGTCTACGAAAGATCAGAACTATTACGCGCTAGAAACAACATCATTTCGACTTATGACAGTATAAACCCGCTCCCATTTGTATAATTTAGCTACAAACATACCTCAGCATATCTACATCCATGGCGCAATCGCAACCCGTACGTTAAGGCCCTACAACGCCCTGAATCCCCCCATAAAGCCACTGGGAAAATGTGATTCAGTGAAAACGTCTCGCAAACCGCTCTGACATATTTCCATTTCAACATAGATATGGTCCCGCTTCGTCCGCTTCGAAGCCGAAGACGGCAAGATATACTGCGGCGAGCCTGTTGACGAAGAACTGGATGGTATGAATCTCTCTTACCCATTGCTGTCATCCCCAGGCATCGTGTAGACGACGCTGTGTTCCATACAGTTGTTGTAATGGCGCATGACATCGCATGGCATGAAGAAAAGTTTGAACATCTCCTAAGTGCACAACTGATACACGATGACACATAGTGGGAATTGCCTCCCTAACGCCCTCCACGACACCGATACTCGTTAATGTCCTCGATTCGTCGTCACCGTTGGACTTGGATGCAAAATTTACGGGAGAGAGGCTCAAGGCGAAGACTGTGAGTTGTTATTTTCCATTTGCTCTTAAAAGAGGATTTCCACTTTCCGGGGATTTTGCCAGCTTCGTATGTGAGAGTGCGCGGGCTGACAGATGTATGCGAATATTCCTGTTCATATAGATCCTTTCACCGCTGACCGAAGGACAAGTCGGGACCATTCGATGCGTTGGGCTGAATTACCATGACCATGGGGTGAGCTGAACAACATTCCGCCCTGCGCATTTAATGCGATTCGTCCAGGAATTTAGCGGCTTTCAAAGCAGTAGAACAGAAGATAAGACCGATTCCGGGCAAAATTAACTAACAACCCTCTCTCCTCTCCCTCCTATTCCAGGCAGAACTCCACTTTGAAATCCCCTCCGACCCCGCCATCTTCCTAAAACCCTCCAGCACCCTCTCCGGCCCAACCTCGCCCATAATAATCCCCAAAACGCTCACAGGAATCGACTTCGAAGTCGAGCTGGCAGTCATAATCGGCCGCACGTGTAAAAACGCCACGGTGGCCAACGCGCTCGGCTACGTGCTCGGCTACACAGTGTCCAACGACGTGTCGGCGCGCGGCGTGCAGTTCCAGACGACCCAGTTTTGCTATGCGAAGGGGTTTGATGGATTTGCGCCGCTGGGACCGGTGGTGGTAGCTGCGAAGAGGATTCCGGATCCCCAGGTTATGGAGGTGAAGACGGTGCTGAATGGGGAGGAGATGCAGAAAAGTAATACGAGAAATATGATATTTTCGGTGGCGCAGATTGTGGCGCATCTTTCGAGGGTTGGTTGTTTTCTTTCTTTGCCCTTTCACCTTTTTTCGTCTTGTGAATGTTATCACGCTGATGGGTCTTCACCAGGGCTCCACGTTGCCGGCTGGAACGGTTATTATGACTGGAACGCCAGGTGGGATTGGCCATTCACGGGCACCTCCGGTATATTTGAAGGAAGGGGCTGACTTGCGGATATCGATTAGCCATGGCTTGGGAACATTGGTGAATCCAATTGTGGATGAAGAAAATATCGAAGGATTACCATCATAGCCACGGACAGTCTATGAGAGAAGTCATAAAGCAAGAGATGGCGCTAGACCAGGGAAAAACATGTACTGTATAGAATATAGACAACAAAGTACAAAATCGGCGGTTATAGAAAGCGTCAGAAAACAAAAGCTCTTAAACCGTGTCCTATTTTTCAAAGCCCCAAAATAAAAGCTCAAGTATGCGTACCAATAGTATTGATCATCTCCTGCCATGTTTCGAGATCTGCTGCGCCAGGAAAGGAGAAAGATTGATCCTGCCAAACAGCCGGCCAGACACTGTCAAAATGTACACTGTCGCCATCAGCCTGTGGAATACCGTACTGCTCGTCTGGAGCAACGAGAAGTGCAGGCTGGTATTCAGCACTCTGCCCATTGACGTTACCATTTGGCAACTGCTGGCTGGAAGCCCCTTCAACTTGCCCAGACTCCAACGATGTGGATGCCGGGACAGACGATTGCTGTTGAGAAGCTGCCAAATCTTTCCGCTTCTGTTTGACCTTAGCAATACAGAGTTCTATAACCCTCGTTTCCGCGAGACCAAATTCATTGACCCAAATGTCGGAGTTTTGCTTTTCGCAGTAGGCCTCGAGATCCTCAAGTATAGCTGCAGTGCGAGAGGAGTATGGATCTCGCACAGCCATGATACCAAGCACAATGCCACTGTTAAATAGCTGATGAGCGCCCAATGACCAGACGAAATTCTCATTCGAGTCCACAACCCGGTGCTCAAGTCTTGTTTTCAGGTCTGCACATGCGGAGGACAAGCATGCCTCCCGACTACGCTCGAAGCGGTTTGTGATTGATGAGCGCAATAGATATGGACGATGTAAGGTGATGCGAGCGAAATGGTAGTTTGTATGCAGATACAAGCGATGCCACTGTAAAAATGAATGGGTCGCGTCAAGCGACAGGTCTGGACCCTGTAGCCAGAAATACGGAGGGAGGCTATCCCTCCACGCCACAAGTTCGCAGTCCAACGCAACTACTTTGTCGTAGGATGCGGAATAGTTACCGAAACACTGCTCTTGTATCGAACCTATGATCTTGGAGAGACGGTAGCTATAAAAGCTCAGAACAGCGGGTGTCGGATCGTCAAGTGATTGGGACACGGCTTGTAGGGCGTCCTGGTCTGTCATATCGTCGACCCAGACATTCTCAGGTTCCTCTGTCAAACACTGGGCATCGGAAATTGAGTATGGTCTCCCTAGAGCCAGGGCGATCATTCTGTCCAGAGAATAAAGATGGCACCAGAGTCTGCGTCTCGTTTCTGTTGATTTACGGGGTAAGCCCCAGCGAACACCGTCAACATGGATTCCCTGAGCCATGGCGATGCGCGAAGCAAATCCCACCGTCAGCCAGCTTTCCGATAAACGTCGAGAATGGATGAGATAGCGAGTGATCAAAACTCCTGCGCGGACAAGATCTGTGCTCTCTCCGTAGAATGACGGGGCGATCACGACCGCTCTCCTTGCAGCCCAGTAGAACCGAAGCGATGACTCCTCGCATTCCCGCTGCAGCTCAGGTGAGCAGCGCTGGGGACAATCTAGCATTACAGCAATTGCAAGGATTATAAAGAGTAAAGCTAGCCACCGTAGATCAACCGTAGTAACATCATCGAATCCGGACTTCCGTTTCCAGAACTTGACGTAGCTCTGGCGGAAAGTCTGGGGATGAACAGCATCAATTTTCCAATTGATGTCGGTCAAGAAAAGGTCAACGAGGCGATCTATGGTCGACTTTCGCCGAGGAAGAAGGCCAAGTAGATCCCATAACTGGGAGAACGGACCCGACTCGTCTCTAAACGGCCTCGCGATGCTGCTCCGACGAGACGGATTGGCGCCGGTTGGGATATCGGGTGCCGGAGCATCGATCATAGTGGCAGCGACCTGCGGCCCAAAGTACGAGTTTCCAAAGAATGAAGGCGCCCCTCGGGTTTCCCATAACTGCCCAACACGTGGAGACGTCACTGATTCTTCAACGTCGGACTCGACTGAGTACGGGGACTCCTCGGGCTGTTGCCGAGTTTGGACTGGGACTGATGCATCGTTTGACGATGCCTGGAGTAGCGGTGGCAACTTTGACGTTGTCACCGGCGACTCTTTAGTTTTGCGTCTTCTTTTTGGCTTGAAATCATGGACTTGGACTCCTTCGCGTCGGACACACAGATCAGGTACTCCGCGCCGAAGACAATGCAGGCATGGCCGCTCCTCGGAGCACTATACCGCCCGTTAGAGGCATATATTTGACGAATTGACATTCACGACTTACTTTCTGCTTCCTGACATGACATTGAAAGCATGCAGTGGCTTGTCTACCACGTTTCCGTGGCTCTGATGGAGTATGCTGGGGAAGGGACTGGAGAGAGCGAGGAGATGGCGTGGGGAGGACCGCGCATCCTTGGGCACTGTCAGCCATTGTAACGGGATAATATACCAATATGAGAGCAAATCAGGAGATGATCAGTCTTACATCCAGGATACGGGTCCAGAGACTCCTCTTTATATAAGTCTGGAGAAAGATAGTAATCTCCGCCCACGCCAACTAGTCCCCCGGGTAGCTTTGATGTGGAGAAGGGCTAGTTCTGATAGCGATAACCGATAATTGCTGGGAAGTAAAAGAGGTATTTGGCTTTGGGCGAGAGTATCTCATCGTAGTAATGAAATGATTAATTGAAAGTGGCGATATACCCCTATGCCGTTTTCATGGTGGTGTCTGTGGTTCGGGGTGTCGTGATGAACAAACTCGGGGCTGTATAGATTTTCGCCGACGCCGCCCGCTCTTCTTTTCCCCGCCAACACACTCAGCATCATCTTCACGCAACTCTGCTACATAGATAACATTTCACAAAAGACCACGCGAATAAAATAAAATACAAGAGTTCAAACAACTTAATATTTACTTCTCCCAAAATGGCCTCCCAAGAACCCATCTCCGTCCTTTTCGTCTGTCTCGGAAACATCTGTACATCCCCCCCTCCCCGCCCCCTTTGCGCTCCCCTATATCTAACCCCCTTCCCGCCCCCTCTCTCACCCATTCTAACTAACCAAATTAGGTCGCTCCCCCATGGCCGAAGCCATCTTCCGCCACCGCATCGCCTCCCTCCCCGCCAACACCCCCCTGTCCTTCTCCACAATCGACTCCGCTGGCACGGGCGCCTACCACGTCTCCTCCCCGCCCGACCACCGCACCATGTCCACCCTGCGCGCCCACAACATTACCGACTACACGCACTCAGCGCGCAAAATCCGCGGGACAGACTTTATCAACTTTGACTACATATTGGCCATGGACTCGATGAATTTGGAGGACCTGCTGGAGGCGAGGACGAGGGCGTTGAAAGGGTTGGGGAAGGGGAAAGGTGGCGCTGATGGTGATGAGAAGATCGCGGAGGTGAGGCTGATTGGCGATTATTTGCCTGATGGAGGGGTGGTTAAGGAGATTGGCGGGGGTGAGGAGGTGGGGGATCCGTATTATGGGGGAAAGGAGGGGTTTGAGGGGGTGTATCGTCAGGTTGGAGGGTTTGTAGGAGGGTTTTTGAAGTATTTGGAGAAGGAGAGGGGGACTTGATTGGTAATCGGGAAGGGATAATTTGCGCATTTGATCGTCGGGTTTGGGAATGGTATGGTTTGATGCTGGGCACATATCCTTTACGTTGGTGGGAATGCCGATTCCTCGGAATTGCTTTGGCGGGCTGGAGCTTTTGGCGTTCGTTTCAGTTTATTCTTTTGTGGTTTAAATCCTTTTTCTTTTGAGATACAAGTACATGCACGTTTTAGATAGCTAGACACATACATAGAAGACGTTGCTTGTCATAACCTATGATACATATCAGTATATAACCGTTGTGGAAAAGTCGGACTTGTAGTAATAATACAATTGATCTAGAGATTATTGTACAAGGTTCATAATATAGAATATATACACATGTGGAAATAGATTAGAGAACCGGTGAAGTGGTAAGCCTATTCCCCGAGTGACAGAAGACGCCGAGTATACCACCGGTGTGCTTTGGAGGAAAGTTATCGAGATACAGCCCTAGAACCGATTCGTTACCCACCGATTATAGACTTACAGGTAACTGGAAGAGCACGGGATAAGTAATTCGTGGTCCATTCAAGATTTAAACAGCGGATCGTGTCCACGGCTAACCAAAGCGATATCGATAGTTCAAATTAAGAACAGCCAAAATCGTGGTTTGTTGACGAACTTCATGGAAAGCCAGAGTCAAGTGTATGCTCAGTGAGAAGCTGCGCATCCCCGACATATTTATATCTCCGGGTAGATGGCGGCGATGCTGAGTCAGAAAGACTTCAAAAGACGTAGCCACCAAAGCTGAGCGCGGATCCTGTGGAAGTTCGCGTATATGGTGTCGAATTCAGATGTGATCGAATGCCCCATGCGATACAGTATATCACTCATATCCGCTGGCTGATCTGAATAGCAGCTCTGCAGCCCAGTCGAATAACGTTGACCAGCGGGTCATACGGTTGCGCCTCCTTCGCGTCATTCTCCACAGCATGATCAAGATGCTCCAGCTCCTCATCTCGAATCGTCTGCAACGTGCCAACCAATTCCATCAATTCCTTATCCGGCTCCTCCCCGCGCTCCTTCGCATCCTCAAACCACTCAAAAATCTCCCGTACCTGATCGTTATAGTGCGTGCCAATCTCCGTTTCCACCGCCTCTGTGCATGCCATTGCCGCCTCCCGTCCCATAATACCCGTCGACCAACCCAAGGTTGTTGCTGCAAGTTGCCAGATTGGATACATGGCTGTAGGCCGCACTTGATGTTTGGCGATGAGGTTGTTGAAGGTCTTCAAGTGGCCGGCTTCTTGGTCGTACATGTGTTTCATGAGCGGACGGAGATGAGGGTGAGAGCGCAAGACGGGAGGTGTCTGGGCTGCATAGATGAGGGTTGCGGCTAGTTCCCCGGCCTGGTTTACTCTGAGGGCGCTGTCGAGAAAGTCCCGCTGTTTCTTGGTCAGAACCATGCGCTTTTTCGGCGGACTGTTGCTGCCTTCTGTGGGTTGGGCGGACTGCGCATTTTTTGTATGCAACTCCCGTGGGGATTCTGGGCTGGTTGATAAGCGCCGGGCTTGTTGGTGTTGTGCAAGAAGGCGAGGGACGAGGTACTTGGGATATGCCGGAGCTCGAAGGGACTTTCTACAGACAGACAAAGGCTGTCTAAGAACCGGAAAAGGATCCATTTCGACTGTATAATAGTGTCGTGAATAGCGGAATCAGCCGTATAATGGCTCCGTATTGTAGGTGGACGTTGACTATTTCCTTTTCCGGACATTCCGCGGTTTCTCCGAGCGGAAGAGATGCTTGGCAGTGTCACATGACCAATACCCGCACTAGCTCCTTTACGGCATAGCGTGGCTGAGTCATCCTGCCAGCTTCCCAGCGCATCTCGGCCTCAAGCTGGACGTCATGAACAAGCAACGGCGACACTCTACAAGCACGAAGACTTTGATTCCGGTGGTCGTCAGCGGGTATTCGCATCTATTGTTATACGCCATCAATATACAACCGCTTACACGCGTGCTGTCCCCCCCTATTCAAGTCTGCTTGTCCCGTTCGATTCACCCGACGCTTCGCCCCGTTAACGGGTGGCTGGCCGGCTTCTCCCCCTTCACTATCGCGGAGGATTCCTAGTCACTGGCGTTTCAGAACCCCTCTTCACACAAGAGCTCATTTTCCGCTTTTTGTGCGTGCGTTTATATATACGAGGAACTTTACCTTCGTTCCTGGGTTGAGCGAGTCGCATCGCCAAAGTATTTGCCTGTTTTACATCCCGGTTAATCCAACTTCGTTAAAAACCCTTTTTTGGTATTCCAACATGTCGGATTTCGACGCCGAAATCCTTGCGCTGGCGGGAGGGGATTCTTCCTCAGACGAGGAAGCAGTTCCCGCTCAGCCAAAACATGCCTCGCCGGCCCAAACGTCTGCAAACGACCAGGGAGACTCTGAAGAGGAGGGTGGCGAAGTTTCGAGAAAGAAAAGGGGAAAGGGCGCTGCGCGCGCTAAGAAGTCGAGGAATGCCAGAGAAGATGACGGAGAACTGTATGTGTTGTTGTCTGCTCACTTTACACATTCACTGTGTTTATAAACTGCTTTTTCCCTCTCTACTTCAACCGAGACTCTCACTTTCCCACCACACTTAGCAAAGATGTTAACCTCAGAACCAATCCGCAGCTCCGATTCTTCCTCTCGATCTCATAACTCTTTACGATCCGCCTCAATGTCTGAATCCGACTCTGACGCCTCTCCGCCCCCTGATGACCAGGGGCCCCTTTTCCCATATGAAAAGCTCTTCTACTCCGCCAAAGACAAGGCGGAGGTGATGGCATTACCTGAGATACAGCGCGAGGAAATGTTATCCGAAAGAGCGCAACAAGTTGACCGTCATAACCAAGAGCTCGCTCTGCGCCGTCTTTTTGCTTCTAAGAAACGTGAGGAGGCTCGAGCCGCACAGAAGAAACGTAAAGCTGGCCCCGACCTGGAAGACAATCAGCGCAAGAGCTCCCGACAAAAAACTACGCTTGGAGGCCGCAAGGTGGGCGAAACCTCGGATGCCATCGAGGCTTATAAGCGCCAACGCGAGCAGAAAGGCAAACGTGACGAGCAGCGCCGGCGGGATGCTAGTTCGAAGAAGAAGGATAGGACCAGCGGCTCAGCTGATGAGGATTACTCTGACCAGGATGCTAATGCTGAGAGCGATGTGGAATGGGATGATGCCCCGCGCCGCCGCTCTCCGTCTCTCCCAAAGGACGACCCTCCTGCTGAATTGCGGGATATTCAGCGTGCGCGTGTCGGTCGCAGCAACTTTGCTCAAGTCTGCTTTTACCCGAATTTCGATTCTGCCATCTCCAACTGCTATGTCCGTGTCGTGATTGGCGTCAACAAGGAAACTCAGCAAAATGAGTACCGACTTTGCTTAATAAAAAGTATATACTCTTCACTTCCTTGCCAATATAGCTCTTCTAACCGTATTTCTGCTTAGGATTCTCCGAGGGCAAGCCTTATGCCATGGAAGCACCCAACGGGCGGAACTTTATTACTACCCAGTATGCCGTTCTTGCCCATGGCAAGTCAGAGCGCGAGTTTCCCTTCATTGCGTGCTCTGATTCGCCAATTACTGAGGTATATTCAGTCGATGATGCTCATATCATTAGGTCATGAATTCTGACAATTTTTATAGGCCGAGTTCAACCGTTACCGTCAAACCATGATTGTTGAAGATTGCAAGATGGTAACCAAGTCCATGATAGCCAACAAGGTTGCTGATATCAACCGTCTGATTAACCACCAGTTTACAAAGGAGGAGCTGGAAGAGAAACTCCGGCGCCAAGGCACCAACGATAATAAGATGAAAATCTATGAACGGATCCAACTCGAAAAGCGCCGTCAAGAGGCTATTGCGTCGGGCGACGAAGCAGCTATTGCCCAGTGCGATGCTGAACTTGTCAAATTTACGGGCCCTAAGCTGGCGTTTGGAACAACTTTGGTGAAGCCTCGCCCGACGGAGAAGACTCAACAAGAGCGCTTGGAAGAGCTCAACCGTCGCAACCAAAAACTGAATGCTGAAAATGTCCGACGTGCACAACTCGAAGATCGACGACGAGAACGTCTTGCAGCGGCCGCTGTCGCCCGCGGTGAGGCTGTTGCCAATCGGTTTGCTCGCGTTAAAACGAAGGCTAGAACTCACTACGATGTTAGTGGAAATCGCCTTGTTCCGAAAACTGATGACGGGAGCGATATCAGTCGCGCAGTTACCCCCATCACCGGGGCCAACACGCCGAACCCTAAAGCAAACACACCGAACCGAAGCGGGACGCCTTCCAGCGTGAAGAGTGAATCCCAACCGCGCAAGGGCATTCCTGTCATCCGCCACCGCCCCACAGATGATGAGAATATTGCTGCTCTTGATCTCGATATTGATATTGAGATTTAAGTCAGTTTTAATCTACTATCTAGGCTCTTGTGCCGTACAACATGCGCATTCTACCGACGACAATCTCGGCGTTGATTGGTTTTCTCGTATACTCTTTTTACACTTCAGGCGGATACATGGATACATAGCGGGGTCTTAGTAATTCATGGTGTTTGGGTTTGCATTTCGTCTCGTTCTTTCCTCCCCTAACGTGTCTGCCGTTAGACGCTTTGTTTTTACCTTTGCACTGAGTGTGTTCCAATTTTCACTTCTTTGCCGATGTTTTTCCTAGCATGACCGCAGCATGCCTTTCCGGTTTCCCATTACTCAGCATTATCTTTCTTCGCGCGTACTAAGTTTCTAAATTTTTCTCAGTTTACATACTAGATTGTCTTCTCTTTCATATGTACACTTTCTACTTTTTCCCTCACCATGTTTATTGACTTTCGAACATAGATGTGGCAGTTAGCCGTTGAGGTTTGGCATAAGATGGAAAATAAATCAAAAAAAGGGGATATGGTAAATCATTGCGCTGGAATTACGGGCTCTGATTTCATTTGGACGTATTTAGAACCAAGACTGTATCGTGTAGATAGAGATAATATGATTGATATAAAGATTTGATATCAAGGGACTTGCCTGTGGATTTTGCATGAAGCGGCTATGAATACAGAGGAGGAAGGCTGCCAGATTATTCTCTAGGGTACTTGCAATGATCGCAGGCACAAAGATAGTTGACCCCTATTTCCCGTCCAGCGAGAAAAGATTGATATCACATGACCCGATGATACAGTGTGGTGACATAAGTTTGAAACCCCCCGTTGACGCTAGTCCAAAAGTAGTAAAGCGTACTATAGTTTGTAGAGGTTATAGAGTCATGTGATGTTTATTTACACCCAGGCGTGCTATATAGATCTAGATATCTTCTACGCGGTTTATAGTTATAACACACACAAATTCTACAGTTATACAGTCATCTGTCTCTTTGCCTTCAAAGATATTATTCATTATGCCCCATGGCAAAGAATTGACCCCTCAAACACGCTCACACATATGTGAGCTGAAATCTCAGGGCTACTCCTACAGACACATCCATCAAATCCATCCTGAAATCCCCATATTAGTGTTGTTTTTTTCGCGGGTCGGGTCAAAAAAAAGACCCTGGTACCCGAAACAATAGGGCTTCGGGTCAGGCCTTTAACTAAAAAACCCGCAACAACGGGCCTGCGGGTTTAACTAACTGAGCCCGTTAGGCCCGCAACGGGTTTTTGGGCGCGCCTGCGGCGCCTAGCGTGCTTAACTGGCTTAACTAGGC
>PDNB01000259.1:0-35292 GCA_002573585.1 Helicocarpus griseus UAMH5409
AACATTGTACAGCCTTGCTGCTTCGCGAATAGAGGCAATTTCTTTATTTTTTAAGGAAACAATTGCAAGTTCAATCTTTCCCTCTATTTCTATAGAGTTTCTTTTATTTTTATCGCGAATTGGTGGCATTTTGACATGTCAAGATAGAGAGGTTGATAAATTAGTTACGCGTACGAATTTGGTGATCCACTCGGTTGGGTGATCCGCTCGGTTGGGAATTACGTTACTACCGTGTGGTGACATAAGTTTGAAACCCCCCTTCTGTACGCTAGGCCGGGGTCGGTAAAGCCTTTCATAATTAGAGTTCATTATAGTGCCGTCTGCTGCTTATTTTCACCCAGTGTGTTACTGCGTTGCGAGGTGCCAAGCCTCTAAACAGTGACTGAGCTTTTCTACTCTTAGCCTAGCGTGAGCCGGGGAGTTTCAAACTTATGTCACCACACTGTAGTTGCTACTAATGTGCGAAGTACTACATTTTCGACTTCAAGTGCAAGCAATATTGACTACATGTACCTTTGCGCTTCCAACCCATAAGTTGAACCGCGAATCAGCTTTTAGAGGCTTCCGGTCTAGAACTTTGAGTGAATGCTCAGAGATGCTACGTCGACTTCTACTTTATAGATGATGTACTTTTCTTTGTTTTTCCTCTTCTTTCACAATATTA
This sequence comes from Helicocarpus griseus UAMH5409, assembly GCA_002573585.1. Lineage (NCBI taxonomy): Eukaryota > Fungi > Ascomycota > Eurotiomycetes > Onygenales > Ajellomycetaceae > Helicocarpus > Helicocarpus griseus. The sequence continues at coordinate 665 of PDNB01000259.1, forward strand.
ATAGAGGCAATAAGCAGACCGTATCCTCCCATCTCGTTGTACGGTTCTGAAGATGTGTGCTCAGCACATCCTCTACCCTGAGCGGTGTTGGGATTAGTTATGTGTAAGCAAGCTCTAATTCTAATTCTAATCCCCTAATCTAATTCCTAACCTGGGGCAGCCTCATCCGGCTGAATTTCAGAAGTCTTTTAAGGGGTTTCTACCTGGTTTCTAGTTCAATGAGATTTGATGTCTAGATTTCATGGCTGAAGCCGCAGACTGACATTCTAGATATTTTTAAGCTGTGGCAATACATATTGATATTTTAACCTGGCCGGGAATTGCCATACAAAACCGGCTGTATTACCCTGCAGATGAAAATCCTACCTGTTTGAGAAAACCATGGCAATTTGGAGAAGATCGTCGAAAACCGTGGCATTAATGAGATTTGGCGAAGAACATGGCAAGTTTCAGAGACAACTTGAAGGTCGGATATGAGGTTAGGACGGTCTTAGAAAGGAAAGGGAACTTCAAAAAAAAGCAAGCATCCAAACCAATCAGCGGCTTGCTTGGGCCAACCATCTCCCGCCATTCGCGTATTTCCTGTGAATCACGGCTTATACGCTCGAGGAAAGTTTCAGGGAGGGTGGACTTCAAGGGTGACGGTGAGGCGGATTGGACTATGTTGCATACAATGAATCCAACGACACCACCAACAGTCATTACTTGAGGTAGTACTGACAATTCCGGTTTCATATCTGGGATTTATTATGGCACCTGGACAATTGAATGTACTAAATCATCCCTTTTCGGACCCAACTAGGGCCACGTTGAACACCTATGGTACGTGTCTACACCCGTACATAGGGGTATATACACGGAAATAGCCGATCAGACTAATCCTAGCCTGCATTTCAATATCCAAGGGTTTCGTAAGCGGAAGTGAATGGCACGATGTACTGGCATGTGCCTCAAGTAACTTTGTTCAAGTAGCAAGATATATACAGTGAGGTTGATGACAATGACATCCGAACACAAGTGACGGATATATCTTCACCGAAATGACCCATCAACATGGCAACATTACTAACTAGGTGCATCCGTGCCAATGTATCCGTGAAGAAAAGAAAACCAAACGCGATCATTCCGTTCGCCCACTCCGCAAAATAGCCGCTTCACGCCGACACACTTAGGAAAACGCCTCAACAGCCCTCGCAAAGTCCGCAGCAATCTTATCATTGATAAGCGGCGCCAAGCTCGCAAAATCAGGCGTCAACTTCTTCACGACCTCCTCCCCAAGCTGCGCTGAAAGCTCCTGTTGCTTGTCCAAGTTGAGCTTCACAAGCCAAGTCAAAGGGATAATACCAAAGACACCTTTCTGGAAGACATCCTTCTTGGAAATGAGGGCATCCAGCACGGTGGTGATTTTCGGCTGCAGCTCTATAAAGCCCAGGGCGATGGTTGACGACTCTTCCTGCGTGAAGCTGGGGGACTCCTGAGTCTGTTCAATGGCGTCTTCGAGGCTGCTGGTAATCTTGCTGGTTCCGAGTTGAATTTTCAGGGCCGTAGAGATCTGACCCGTGTATCCGTTGACGGTGGCTGTGAGCTCCTCAACCCCCGTGCTGATGGTTTTCACGGTTTCCGCTACTTCGGAAGCATCGCGCTTGACGTTTTTGGTTATGGGACTGGCAATTGCGCTGGTGGCAAGCACAGTGACTATGCCCGTGAAAATGGAGGTGAGCTTCATGGCGGCGATGTAATTTGTTTGTACAAGAACGGGGATTCGCTGAAACGAACGCGGAAGCCAAGAACAACCCGATATTGTAGACTTTTTGTGTATAGGCAGAAAAGGAGCGGCCTGCTTTGAGTGCTGAGAGATGGCAAGCTAAGGTGTGTGACGGGGCAGACGGAGGGGGGTAGAATATATAACCCGTCACACTCCTTGTATATAGCTACCCATATCGGAAGCACGAGCAAATTTGAGCTTTTCGGGCCACAGCAAACTGTCAGGGCAGATCTAACGGCCGGATTGACATGTGGATTACCAGCTTAAAAATCATAAAATCTAGAAGCATATGGCATATGGCATACGGCATGGGGTTTTATTGAATAGGCGTGCAGGCTTGCCAGGTTTCCCCGCTTCATACTCCTTGCTCAAATTAAGATTTTGCCGTTACTTGCGTCTCGCTTCTGAATAGGCTCGTGCCGTATTCATACTTGGCTTCGACGAAGGATTAGGACTGGGCGCGCCTGTCTCTATCTTCGTTCCCCGCAATTTTTGAAAAGACCTTCAACCATCGATCCTTCGCTTTTAGCATGATCGATCGATATACACCGTCGAAGGGCGAGGAGGAGCAATTGTATGACGCATAAGCCTGGAATTGGACATTGAAGCCCAATCGACGTTACACCGACCGGGCATCGCTTCCTTCTCTTTCCTTTCTTTTTCCTTGCTGATTGGGTGAACGCTCCGTGTGGTGCATCTCCGTTCAATGTCACTATTCATATCGAAAGTCCGCTCTCAAATTGACCCCTGTAAGATTCTCGTGATAGTAATTTCATTGTGGCATCAGCTGTACGGAGTAGACACTAGCATGAATGTACATGTACAGAGTGCGTGAATTTTGCGGCGAAAAAGCTGTAACTGGTACAGGCATCTGCGGGCCTGCGGCCCAGGAGTCGAGAACTTGACAGTATTATTGCACATCACATTTCGTTGCGTTGAATGGGATGCTAGAGGATTTAGTGCGGAAAAGTGACATGGTCTCTTCAGCCCTTGAACGTGGGGAGTCCGGGGTAATGTGACGGTGTTTTGGGGTTGACATGTGAAGAAACTTGGGCCGATGCACCAACCTGGTTCAAACGCCGCATTGTAAAAGGCCGGTCTAGAGAACAATACAACGTCAGGGTTGATATGTCGTCTAAGCATACACCGCATGCTGTCTGGTCCTTGCGCTTCTGAAGCATTCAAGATTTACCGGTCATAGGCAGCACCGATTCATTGGTGGGTGGATGCAGGGCATGTGAATTGAGAAGTGAGAAGCTATGTGTAAGTAAGGTCTTGTTGTGATATACTTGCTTCTTCGTTCCAGTCTTAGCAGTGAGACTTGTGCGGCCGTATAGAGTGTGCTCTCTGCGTCAGCTCGAATTGTTGATGTTATCAGTTCAAGGATTTGAACGACACACGCAGTGACTGATATGGTGAAGGCGAATGAAAATAGTATCGACACTCCCCTTAGGCAATAGCATTGACTTTCGCCTGAAGGACATCTCTTCCTGAGCAAATCGGCGTTGGAGATAGCTTTGGAGTCATGAAGAGAAGTGGACGTCCTCAATGGGCGTGCTTACCTAATCCCGCCGGCTGGGCACTCGCCAACTTTCCCGATTCGGCGTGCGGCTCGAGCGGCGGTCTTGGCATCCCGTGCTTAGTCATTCCAACCAACTACCCTATGCGACTCCATCATCGCAGGGGACACCATCCGGGGACATCCACCATCAACAACACTCCTACCAGTTCACCTTGTCCTCATCTCCTTTCCTCCGTACGCTGTCCCTCGCGCTGTCGCTGTTGGAGCTCGTTTCTGCAGTGCCACTTGTGGTCTTGCTTTTAGGTTGTTAATCCAGCATAGAAAAGCTTATCGAGTGGTAGGTCGCAAAAATTCCCCCGCCCGCCCTTCCTTTTTCTTCCCCGTTCCGTATCATTCGCGGATTTGGGCATCACTCCGCTCTTGTAGATGCTGCAGCGGGGTGAAGAGAGCTCCCTTGGGGTCCTTCCCTGGAGGACACGAATTTCCCCGCAATGGCATCATAGAGGCCGGCGGAGCGTGGGATCTATCTTGGTATCTGTTGAAGAGCTGGTATGAATGCGCTTCTTCACATATCTGTTGGATTCTGGGCTTTGCAAGTGGCGGAGTGTCCTGCTCCATCTCAACTATGTGAGAGATACCGGATACCAACCTCTTATGATGTGGTTTCGTTGGATATTGGCAGTTTCATGAATGCGACAGGAATGAGACAGAATGACGCTGACTCTCTGATATAAACAGCATTGACTCCTCAAATTAGACTCTGGTTTCTTTTACGCCCGATTCACTTTGTACCGCCCTTTGATTTACCCTCACACCTCAACTTTATCGCTCTGCAGGCCACGGCAACATGGATGCCAAGGAGATAGAATTCAAGTCAAAAGCGTTGACGAAAGCTGCAACGTCCGGCGAAACCCCAGCAACGTTAATATCACTGCTCAGGGAGCTACAAAAAGGTGTGCGGCCGACAGAGGATCTCCTGCGCTCCACAAAAATCGGTATCATTGTCAACAAGCTGAAACAGCATAAGTCGGCCGACGTTGCTCGTCTGTCTAGTGAAATTGTCTCGAAATGGCGCAGCGAAGTCAACAAGCAAAAAGCCGCGGGGGGTGGTTCGCCATCCACAAGCCAGAGATCCAGCGATTCGCCCAAACAGACCAACGGCACCGCCTCGCCTGCCGCAGGCTCGGATAAGATGGCCAAATCCACCGTGCCCCCAGACAAGCGCACCTGGAAAACAGACCAGCTTACCATTACGCACACCCAGAACAAAGTTCGCGACAGCTGCATCGGACTAATCTATGATGGCCTCTGCTTCAATTCTACCGAATCACCGCGCGCCGTTTTGCAAAAGGCCATCGAAGTTGAGGCGGCCGCCTACAGTGCCTTCGGCCCAGATTCCAAGGACCAGTACCGCACAAAGATGCGCAGCCTCTTCCAGAACCTGAAGAACAAGTCCAACCCGGGCCTGCGCGTCCGCGTGCTCTCTGGTGAAGTCACCCCAGACCGATTCGTGCGCATGACGCACGATGAGCTCAAATCCGACGCACAGCGTGAGGAGGAGCGCAGAATCCACAAGGAAAACATGGATAAGGCCATGGTTGCCAAGGCTGAGCGAAGTGTCAGTACCAGTTTGCAGTGCGGCAAGTGCGGACAGAAGAAGGTCACGTATACAGAGGCCCAGACGAGGAGTGCTGATGAACCGATGACATTGTTCTGTACGTGTGTTGTGTGCGGGAAGTCGTGGAGGCAATAGTAGCCCAAGGAATTTTTCCTGGCTGGATGGGCGCTTGGAACACGGGATATGGGATATGGGACGGACGACTTTTGTGTGTTCTAGAGCACGACTGCTTTACGACGTGTTTCTTTTGTTGACTTGTATTTATCTTATATTCTTTTCCCCTTTTTTCTTTCAACCGTGAACGAAACCACCTACCTCCTTGGCGCAATCTAGGTGACACCACTGTCGACAAAAAGGATTGTGGTTTTTTAATTGTTCTTTCCTTTTTTCCCACCGCCGGGGTTATAATGGATGGAGGTCTGGGCATCCCTTTGGCGTTCTGATTGAGTCGCTTCATTGATTTTTTTTTCCAGAGTCGAGACGTTTCCAGCTTTGGAGGACATTCCTAGTTTTTGCTTGACTAGGGTGTATTAACAGGTGCCGTATTGATGGGATGGGTTTGCTTTCTCTGTCTGCTATTTTACAGAATATTATCATACTGCTTTACGGTTCTCTGCTATCTTCCTATTTGCGTAGTCTTACACCGGATTCCTCTGTGTATGGTACACATTGGCCGGCGTATTTGAACTTCAGTAAGGTCCCAATGGGCAAAAGATGAGTACGAATTCACTCAACAAGACAGTATCAATAGTTGCACATTGGCGTCTTATTTCAATTCGTTTATAGCGTATCAAACTAATGGCAGCAGACATAACATCCTACATAACTCGTTCATCATGGGTATATAAAACATAAACAGTCATAACATCAAACGGGTCAAGTAACATCATCCCCCAACCTCCAAGAGCTCTACTTCTCTTGACCCAAATCACTCCGGAAAAAACCCCGGCGGCGGCCAAATATCCGCAATCGACGGTGGCCGCAAAATCGGACTAGGCTCGTTTCTCTTTTCTCTGCCATCTCCTTTCTTCGTCTGCGGCGCATCGTCCTCGATGTCGTTGAACAGCGCGTCTTCGAAGGACCTATAGTTGGCTAGATCAATGTGGAGCTGCTGGGCCGGGGGGCTTGGTTTATCGTGGTTGTTGTTTGTTGGGGCTGTAGTGTTTGAACTTTCAGTGCTCTTTGGCGTTGGGAGGTCATGAAAGATAGAATCTATGTCGTTGGGGGCTGGAGGTTGAGCGGGGGGTGGATCTGAGGGGGTTTTGCACTCGTGCCGTGGCGGTGGTGGTTCGTGGGTGTAGCCGCTGTTGATTGAATGGTGGTCCTGGTGGTTGGTTTCCATATGGTCGGCCACGGACATATATAACGTGCGTGACACGCTTGATCTTGTTCTTTCCCTGGCTCTTGCTAGGCCGGGTGTCACTGATGAAGTTTGGAGGGCAGCCGTGGGAGGAGGTTGCAAATTAACCCAACCGTCATCAAAGTCCTGCGGGGAGGAGAGGATAGAGGGTTCATTTCCATATCTGTTATCAAGTTCGCCGAACTGGTCCTCCTTGGTTATTTTTGGAAGGAGCGGAAAGAAGTGGGTAAGGTAATTTTCATGTTCTCCAGCTGCTTGTCCGTGTGCGTCTTCTTGAAGAGGATGTCTTGTGCAATTCAATTCCGTGCTACCATCAAGCCATTGATCTGGTGGCGGATTTGAAGATATTTTGGTGTTCCTTATCGAATGGGTTGTATCCCGCATTCGAGGGTAAGGAGACCGTTTGGGAGGTCTATTTTGCCTGACATCTTCAATAAAAGAGTTAAAGACGGGCCAAACACCACCTGACCGGGATAATCCACTGGCCATGGACTCTAGCCATGGAGACGACGAACCGATATCCTGGTCTTGAGATAGATCTTCCATCCGCACAGAGTCGATGATAATTCGCAGCGAAGATTCGAAAAGCGGAGGAATGCAAGTTTGGGTGAAATTATCAGCATGCATGTTTAACAGGAACAATGTCGTATCCATCATTTGAAGAAGAACCGTGCTGGAGAACAGCCGGTTAACTGATGAGAAACTAGCAGAGAGCAGAATCAGGATTGCCATATGGGTCCAAAGTAGGAATGTCTGGTGGGGTAGCAGTGATGGGCTTTCACCCAGGGATAATTTGCTGGTAACTTCGGAAAGTCGACATCCCGGTGGAAGCTTCAGTTCCCAGTCTTTGAGGTGCTTAAGGAAGGAGTCGTACACCATAGCGGCGGCATCAGGAGCAAGCCCTTCGTAATCCCAAAGCATGTTCAAGACTTTTGAAAGTTCGATCAACCGGTTGAACGTGCTGCAAGAACGGAGAGGCCCGCGAGGAGACGTATTCCCTCCTTCGTGAAGTTTACGGATAAGGAATACGTCGACCCAAGGGTTCCATTCTTCCAGCCCGTCCTCTTCCAATAACTTAACACTTTGTATACTATCAAAGCGCATATGTGGGCGTCTCGCGAGACGAACAGACAATAAAGTGTCAATCACGAAACAGCCGAGAATAGTCTCTGCTTCCTTGGAGTGTTTTGGCCTTTCTGTGCCTTTTATTTGTGTACCAAGATCGAGATCGGTAGCTATACTTGTGGCCTGTCCGCAAAGAACCCAGGCCGCTGTCCAGTCTCCAAATCCCATGTTCACCAGGGTCAGAAGCAATAAAGCCTGCACATGTCCGGTCTCAAACTTCCCTTTTTCATCCGGTATTAGACTCCTCGCAATTGTATAGAACTGTTTGGCCTCTTCCGGGGCATTGTTGAACCTCGTCAACGCAGTTGTATTTATCTTAGTTCCTGGAGGAATCTGGGCGGTTGTGTAGCTTAGGATCGCCCAAAGAGCAGCATGGTCACCCGATCCTGCCATACTCCTTTCAACCCGAAACGATGAACTGGAATATTGGTAGGACGCCCGGAGGATATTATGTTTCGCCAATATCGGAAACCAGCAGTGTGTATGTGTAAAATACATATCAAGAAGGTGAGGAGTCTGGATGGGAAGTTCCGCGCGGAACTCTGTTTCTGGAGGCTGGCTTATAACACAGAGCTTCGTTTGCTTTTCATCTGAGCCAGGGGAGAAGGAAGACTCGTCTGGGCTTCGGGTTCTCGACCGAAGCAGAAATCGTCCGATACGACAGCTTAAGAGTTCGTCAAACTGAATTTCGGGCATGATGTCAGACATAGAATCTTCAGACTCGCCGTTTCCTCCGTCTTCTACGCTGCATGACGATCCAAGCCCGGGCAAACCTGGGCTCGACAACAATTCTTCCACATTCGCGTACAGCTCGCTGGACTTCCACGCTTCATGTAGTCTTTCTGACGCGCCTTCATTCGCCCATAGCGCCATGAGCCTTTTCCTCCTATGAGACTCTACTTCTTTAGATCCTAACAGCTCAAGCACGGTTTCCTCTAGTCCATCGATATTAGATATTGACAAAGCCCAAAGCTTCTCCAGCCCGCGCACATAGCCCTCCGGAAGCCCCCTTTTCTTTGCGGTTGGGTCGTAGGAGCAGACATGACCGGATTCTTGGCATGCCAGGCATGTTGGACGTACTCCGTCGCAGCGGTACTTTTTGCTTCGGCATCGATCACAGGCCTTGGATACCCGTTTCCGTTTGATACCTCCTTGCGGAGTCTCCTGGTCCATTATGAAAATATTGTCGAGTATTCCTTACCGTGGACTTGATTTAAATGCCGTATACGGATGTCCAACAGAGAAACAATTGCCAACCGATGTGGCGACATGAAAAGAAACGCGGTTGGCAACTTCCAATTCGGCGCAGTAATAATATTTGAGTTGAATAACTCACTTCGCGGCTTATTATTCCGCTTGACCTGGTGATGGACCGTAACTTTAGCCACACAGTCGATATATCAAATCACAGACAGGAGATAAGGAGTTTGTTCATGTCTGGGAAGTTTACACGAGATGAGAGGTTGGGTATTTGGGTCACGATCTCACTCGAATAGAAGAGAAGTAAAGAAGTTTAGAAGTCTGGGGGCCGGCAGAAAATGCCGTTCCGGGGGCAATCGTTAGTTCTGGCAATCTGATAACATCATATTCGGCCCTGCTCGCTTGGTTCATCGTGGGGATGACCATACGGCTGTGAGAATCGGCTGATAGCCAAAGTGTAAAACGACGATTTCGGGCCATGGCAACTCGACAAACGCAAAACGGCAGCCTGGTTCTTGGTTGTAGTCAGCACTTCCATACCTTTTCGGCCAGTAGAGAATACTGCAAATTATATTAGCTACTTTGTGACTGTCAAAGTTGAAAAAGGAATCTGGATGACATGGCGGAGTTGAATGGTCGTCGTGAAAGTCAGCTAATTAACTGGCTGACTAAGCATGACCATTTCTCTCCCAGCAATCTTTCTTTCTTTCTTTCCTTGCTTACTACGTCCAGGAACTGTTATACTATGCACACAATGTGTCTGTTTGAAGACCGAAGCTGTGCTATTGTCTTGTTTCAATGAGTGACTAACATGCCCCTTTCCCTCCGACCTCCAGAATACTAACAAACTTAAACCATGGGCATGTTTTCGAGAGAACGGAATGACCACCTAAGAATCTGGCCAAGTGGGAGAAGAAAAGAAGATAAACAATATTAATGCCAAGTTTCAGGCCGGCACTGTTGACTTTTCAAGCCTCGTCTCGTTCCACGATTGAATTTCACCATCCAGGGCAGTGACCCGAATACCTATCACAGGTTATTAGGGCTGACCACATTGCATGCCCATTTTCGCGGAGTGTCATTGCCACTCCGTCCTTGAAGTGTCTCAAATCACCATCCGACTTCTGCCCAGGACACTCTCTAATAAGTCGGTCGAATAAATGGGTGCATAGATTGGCATCCAGTGCCGCTGCTGGTTCTGGCCTGTCTGAATGTCTCATCATGTATACATCAAGTATGAACGGTTTCCCCTCGGCTGTCTGAACAGAAATTGTCTGGTTGCGTTTTAGTACGGGCGTCATCATGTGGCCTTTTTCTTCGTTGCAGAATTTCTTGGTCAGTTCACCAAGGTGGATTGGTTTCTCCGCGTCGATGGACCACTTGCCGTCGTAGCAGATCAAGTCACCATCTTTGTAGGGGGAACTTTTTGGTCGATTTGGATTGATTATCAGCCGATATGCAGGCAAACGGATCAGAAGTGATTTAAATATAGGATAGGATACTCACGAGGCAGCGACTTGGCTTATCACCCCCAGAACCGCGAGGAAGATAGATACGGTCTGGAAGGATATAGTCTGGGTTGTCTGGTTAGTTCATGTTCACATTTATTTATAGCAAAACGCCGCCGAGCCATATCAACATGTCAGATTTACATACCTTCATTTTGCGCAAGGGATAGCGAGTGAGTGAATCAATTGATTATTTTTTGAAAGAGTGACGGGCCAGAAATAACGGACAGGCAGCTTGAAATAATCTGGTATAAAAAGAGTGCGTTAGAAGAAAAGATATGAAAATATTCAACGCATGGCCGAATTCTCAAAGGGAGATGGGAAATCGGACCCCTTTTATGCCTGCGGCAGCAAAAAGGAATTATGCTGGCTGCATGCATGTAAGTTGGTTCCTGAGCAGCGGTAACTTTCTGTGTCGTCCCTAACCAACTGGCTGGGTTTCACCAACTCCCCTGCTCTGGAAGCTCTATTTCGGGCAGCCGTGAGTATTTTAGCAGTAGAGATGACCGAGGACGCTGTCAACGAAAGATTTGTTGCAAGAATTAGTGGAATTTATGAATCGACAACCCCTTGAGATGCCACACCATGCCAGGCGCTCGAACACAAGAACGAGAGCCAGAAAGAAAATAACAGATGGGAATGATGGAGGGAAAGGCTACATTATTCGTTTGCGCCGACTTGCTGCCAACAATGGCATCCTTTGTCCTTGATTGATTGTACCAACAAATCAACAATAGGCGAGTCCTATTCTTTGATAACATCCATGGATTTTGAAAATTGCTCAGGGAGTGCTTCTGCATGAGATGAAGCACCCAGCCGTGGAGACAAGCGTGAGACGAACAAAGCCGCTTGCAAGATGCATACTTCGAAAGACCAACTTTCAACCGGCCATAACTTGAACTTTGAAGGCACTGTTTCCGATTCCGTGTTCTGTTCCCACCTCTGCTGGGACATCCAAGTACTTACTTCAAGATGCCAACTTTTCTCTTATAATAATACTACTTCACTCAAGATTGCTGGGTGCCAATCTCTTCTTATACTAGTATCTTCGGTTCGGCGGAGCAAATGTCAACATGAACAACTAACTCGGGAAGACTGTCAATTGGTTTGGGACCGTTTGGCCGAGTGCGCTATTTGGTTCCCTCCTTTGAATTTTACATATACTTACTTTCAAAAAAACGTAGCTCGTAGCGACAGTGGCCTCTTCGTTGATAGTCTCCGTCGCCCAATCCTATGTCGAAATTCCACTATCGGTGATATCATATCACAAAAGCTGAACAGGTGCTATGCAATGAATCGCAAACATCGTGTGTCCGTATGAAAACGAAAATGGGTTATTATATGTTCAATGAGGGCTATGAAGCCCCCTTTTCCCCAGGCCTCAACAATATTCCACTAATAAGCGTGGTTGGAAAGAATGCCATACAGCAGGAAGCTATTAGCACCGAAGAAGCTACCCAAGACGAGGAAGAATAAGAAGTGAATCATATCAAAAGGCGCACAACTCGCGCAAGCATCGCCCATCTTTGATCATCATCGTCACCACCCCACGAAGTTCTTCCCACCAGGACAATAACCCGAATAGTAATCGCAGTCGACGCCGACGGACCACCATGTATCCTTCCTGTTATTATCCCCCGTCGCATTTCCGCCGGACGTGGATGTTGATCCGCCCTTGAAGTGTGTCAGGTCGCCCTTTGATTTCTTTCCAGGGCACTCCTTAATCAGTCGGTCGAATAGATGGATGCAGAGGCCAGCATCCAGTGCCTCTGCTGGTACTGGCATATCCGCCGACCTCCTCATATACAGCTGAACATTCCACGGTTTTCCCTCGGCAGTTTGGACGGTAATGGTCTGCTGGGCAGTTTGGAAAGGCTCCAACATTTGGCCGGCATGTTGGTTGCAGAAGGCCCTGGTGATTTCGCTGAAATGCTTTGGTTTCGCACCATCAACAGTCCACTTGTTGTCGTAGCAAGAGATCTTGCCATCTTGGTAGAAAGGACTTTTAGGTCACCTTGAGTTAGCTGACATGGTAAATACGTATGCAGAGGGAGTACTGTTACGGAACACTTACGCTGAGGCGACTTGGCCGATGACTCCCAGCGCTGCAAAAAGGATAGCTGTGGTCTGGAGAAGCGTCTATATATCAGCCCACGCCGTATTTGCCTGCTCAATATGTCATCTGCGTACCTTCATTTTGTGCAAGAGGGACAGCAAATTATTTGATTAATCCTAAAAGAGTGACAGAACAAAAAGAATGGAATAAAATAGCTAAAATTCAAATTTAGATATAAACGAGCGTGAAAGAAGGAAAAGTCTCTGTGGGCGGTTCAGCGCATGGTTTAACTGCCCGCGGGGAAGTCAGCGTCCCTTTATATTTTCGATAGCAAAGCGAAAAACGCCATCTCATCTCCCGCTGTCAGCCAGCTGCGGATTCAGCTTAGCTTTACCCTAGTCAGCAGTAGTGGTCAATGGCCAATTATTAATGGTTAGGAAGTGTTCCTGCTAGCAGCTAGCCTGCTAAGCCGTCATGGATTTTAGCAATAGGGCTAACTCAGGACGCGACCTATCGACGGATAATTTTTCAAGGATTAGCGGGATTTGTTAAGCCCCTGAAAAGGTTCTCGACTCGCTCTCAAACTTATAACTTGAAGACTCGAAGAAAGATGTATCAAAAGGCACAATAATAGATTTATAGATGAGCGAATATCGATGAGGTTACGTAGGAGTCCATTTAAGCCGGCTTGCTGCCAAGTTCCAAATGCTTCAGAACTATCAGTCATGCCACTGACAACAACAAATTAATAAAATCATGGAGGACATTGCCTGTCGATTTGATAAGCAGCTCAACACCAACAGAAAGGATTTGTCGCAAAATATTGGCACGTTTTCTGTCTTGACTCTCTGGCCAATTTCGCTAAGAATAGATAGTGTTTCATCCCTGCCTAGCAGGCTAGCACCGCAGACGCAATATACTGTACAGCGTACTAGCAGCTCCTTCGACAACTGTGTACGAGGCGTCGTTGTTGCAGGTGCTAGGGTCTGGATAATATCCCAGTTTCTTGGTAAATGCCAGCACAAGTAGCCCATGGCGGACGACATAATAATAAAATGCATCCCGTACCAAGCCCCAGAAGATGGGCCCGGGCAGACTGCCAGTGCTCTGTATCGACTTGTCCAAATCACAAAGACATATTAGAACTTGAGCCTGAAAGATGGCTTTTCCTTAAGTATACCGTCAGCCTTGCAATGGATGATAGAGCTAAATCAGTACTCAACTTCAATTCATAGAAGAGTACTCAACTATACTACCTACATGTAGGTACTTTTGAAGCTCTCCGGGGCTTTTCTTCGGGGAAAGCTGCCTCTTGTAGACTGACCGTATGAAGGTTAGTAGACTTTCCTGGAGTTCGAGTTCCGAACACGAAATCTAAAAAGTTGAAGCCAATCGAATTCTCGTTTTCTGAGAACATTTGTAGATTATACTCCGCAGAATACTGCGATATCAATAATAATTAGTTCAGTTGGTTATCGTTGATTTGGGCGAGATGCGCCAAGCCGCGATAACCAGCTTATCAAGCCGACCGTCCCAGTGGATTCCCCGTTCAGGAACAGACACCGGAGAACGCCTCAACCACTCTCCTCCATCTCTTCTCTTCCACCTCCCACTCCTTTCCCCACTATGCTTCTCTCGCCTTGAGAGAGCTTGGATCCGGATATACTGTCTGCTGGCCACGTCAAAATCAGAGTCAGCTCTCCCCTCTGCCATGTATATCCCAGACAAATCCTCCGATGCCGTCTTTGCCTGGCCAACGGGCCCCTCCGTATATGAACAGCGAGCATGTCCCATACCAGACCCTGCAAGCCTGAAAAAGAGGAAGAGAGATGCGGATAATTGGGACAGCCAGATCAATGGCAATATGGGCATATGGTACGCTCTGCATACCAGTCTTATCCGCCCCAGTTCCCACCTTTTGAGTTTAATCCGTTTTGAACTCACGGCTAACTTTTTCATCCGTACTCCAGTACCACTTTAATCCCAGGAAACGCCCAACATGTCGACGGAAAAATTGGAGATGGGTACAGTCAGCACATTAAAGAAACGTCGTTAGGTGCAATCCCGTCCAAATTCGCTCCCTGGTCCAGCCCTGAGCGGAGACCGCCGCTCCTCCGACCCTGTCTACAACCTGGCTCGATGAAGCGGAGGCGTCTTGTACAGCAGCAACAGCTAGATCAGCAAAGCCAGCAAGCACAAGCATGGAATGCCATCCCAATAGCACTGTCTCCGGCGCAGAGACAGCATCTCTACAGCGCTGAGTTCGAAAACATCGCTCCCGTCACATCGGCAGCATCGATATCGAAATTATCACCGCCCTCTTTCAAGACGAAATTCAATACACATGACGACAACAATTATTCGACCTCATCTCTATCAAAACCCGAACCGCTTCACTCAGAAACAAACAAGTCTACATCCCGCGCCGCCCTCTCCCCCTGTCACATCTGTCATCGTCGCCCAACAACCCGCTCCATACTCGATGCCTACGCGGACTGTGATCTATGTGCGGAAAGAACATGCTATATATGCTTACGAGAGTGTATGTCTGCGGATTGCGAATCTACTCGCTCCCATGCAACTTCGGAAACTGGCTGTGGAAGGGACGATGGCAGTGGAGGAAAAAGTTCAGGTCCAGGGGATGGAGAAGAAGATAGTGAAAGGACGGGACGAAAAGTGTGCTCGTGGTGTGCCGTTGAGGGCGTCGTGGAAGGCGGAGGAGAGGTTGTCAGATGTCTGGCATGTGTGGCTGGATGGTGACCTTGCTCTCAGCCAGACGTGAGCTCAAGGGTAAATTTGGGATAAAGGATTACGGGCACATACTTATACACGTATGTATATGTGCATATTTCTCCTTTTGAATGTGCAACGCATACCCATTTTCCAAACTGCTTTGCATATATCGTTACACCAGTGGGTGAAACCAAGGCGCGGTTATTTTTATTTTCTAAGAGTTGATTGTCGTGGCGGCGTGAGCTTATAACTTAAGATGGGTTTCTTTTTTCCTTTTTTTCTTTTTTTTTTTTTTCTTTTCTCTTTTGGAAATTCTTGTGGTTTTGGCCGGCGACTCTCTTCTTTATATTAGCAAGCGGAATATATAATACATTTTTAGCACGTTACCAAATCCTCTGTTTTCGGCGCACGATTATACGAAGCCTTGGTTTCCAGAGCGTGAAAGGAGACACTCTATATATTAAATATGAAGACGGCTTCTTGCCTTGTAGATTATACATTTGATTAAGCTACATAGAATCTAATTCCTCAAACATAATCCCCTCCCTACCCGTATGTATATAAAGCTAAATGATATGAGATTAAAAAACTAGATGCAGAAACCACAATGTAAGGAACGAAGAAAAGCAAAAGCAAAAGCAATCAGAAAAGGATGCCTAGTTATATATCGATCCCGCAATCAAGCAAAGGACAACAACATAAAAATTAAAATTAGTCAGACTGGGACAAGAATGCATCTCACACCCCCTCACCACCCCCTTCGTTCACAAAGGGAGAAAAGAAAGGGACGCAATGAAAGTACATTAATCCTACCTCCCAAACCTCATCTCCGCCTTTGCAAACCTCCACAACCCCTTCAAGAACTTCTGGTACTCCACCGCCTCCCCACCCCCAGTAATCACCCCCCCCTTATTCCCCGTACAATAAATCTCCGTCAACCGCAGCTGCCACGGTGGATACCCATCCAGCCTCACAAAGGACCCAAAGACCATCAGCAGATCCGGATCGGACTTCATCAGCGCCGCCGTCACCGCGTCTGTCCCTGCCGTCTCCGCATTATTGGCCGTTACGGTGCTGACGGAGGAGAGAGGGGGCGAGTCGGGGACGTTGGTCGTGCCGCCGGATGAGGCGATGCTGGTGCGCTCGTCGGCGTCGGTTGCTGATGTAGTTGCGTTGGCCGCCGGGGGGGGTGTGGGTGGGGAGGTTAGCTCGCTGATTTCTGCGTCGATGAGTTTGGGGCTGATGTCTTGTGGGGAGAGTTTTCCGTGCTGGGCCATTTCGGAGAGGGTTTTGGTGAGGTCGACGAGGGTGTCGCGGCCGTCGGTGGAGGAGAGGAGGAGGAGGGTGAGCAGGGCTGGGTTTGCCTTGGAGGCTGGTGGGCAGAGGGTTGGGGAGTAGATGGCGTGGTGCGGGGCAAAGAGGCGGAGGGTGGGTTGGTGGGAGGGCGGGCCGTAGTAGGTTGATAGTTTGGAGATTATGATCTTGTGGAGGGTTGGGATGTAGGATTTTAGGATGCCTGTGTACTTTGTTAACTTGAGATCATTCTGATTTTGTATATTGGGTCACCGTACCTGTCTTCTCATATATGCTCAACATGGGTATTCCCGCACACGAGCTCCACGCTGCCAACTCCGCAACTTCGTCCATAATCACATCCAGCGCGTCCTCATCCTTCCCCAGCGTCAACACAATGCTCAAATGCTGAGGTAGCTGGCTCAGGCCCCGCACATCCTTCTGTATCAGCTCCGGAGTACGGTGATGGTAGTAGAGGATAGCCAGCACGCGATCAATGACGGCATGGTACGCCTGGCGGACGCGAATGTAGATGCTGAAAAAGACGTGGATGAGGAAGTAGATTAAGAAGTGTAGCTTGGTCCTGATGAATGTCCGGATGGGCTTCTTCTGCTTCTGCTTTGCTCCGGCTCTGCCGCTGCGGATGGTTTGGACGTCCGGGAGGTAGGGCTTGACCAGCTGCTCGCGCTCCGCCGCAGTGAGCTTTGAGAGTTCTTCGCGGGAGTACCGGCGCACGCGAGGGTCAGTGGGGAGAGCCATGAGGTATATGGTAGCTGGCAGGGCCAGCAGATGTAGTATGGGGAGGGTGTATATCGGCCGGCTGGGGGCGCTGGAGATCGGATGTTGATGTCGAGGGGGTTTGCTCAGGGGCGGTATCGCATGGGTCTGGATGTTACTCCCCCTTTCCAGTGAGCTAACAGATGATCTCGGGTATGTGAGACTGTTTATTTAACCCCGTACTCACAGTCGTGGAGGGGGGGTGTAACGTGAGAAGCTGAGCACTTCTCAGACAGAAGTTGGACGAGTTGAGGAGTTGAGGCTGTGGGTTTCCCGCTCCTGCGTCATCCTCGACCTCGGGTGCGCGTCGGCGACACATGTCCTCAGCCTATAGATAGTATTTATTTATAGAGAACTATGGTTATGTCACTTATCCCCTATTATTGCCTACTTTTTGAAGCTGTTTAAGTACCGAATACAGTTGTTAAATTAAATATAGAATGTAGATGTCAGGGTTTAGTGCGTGGCAATAATGGGAGTTGTATTGTGGAAATAGCAGCTTGAAGATGTCTGAGAACTGGCGCAGTTACTTCAACAACTACAACTACGACTGCAATATCAACAATATCAAACTCATACCAAAACCCTCCACAACCAGTAATTAGTCTTGTTAAGTGTCAAACAGCTCCGCAATAGCTGCTCGAATATGACTGAACCATCCACCCTCAATCTCGCCCACCGATGATCCCGCGCCCACGCCGCAACCCATCCGCATCACCACCACCACCGTCACCATGCCAGATACCGCCTCTCTACACTCGCAAAGCGGCCGCTCAATAGCCACCAGATCCATCTTTAACAAAGGCCCCACCTTCACTCTCGAAACCTTCTCCAACCGCGACTTCATCGTCAAGGACTTCATCGAATCCCTCTCCGATACCGCCATCCCCTCTGCCCAGCGGCGATCTGGCGCACACGGCAGCAGCCAACCCTTCGACCCCAAACCCCTCATCCGCACTTTTGAACATGCCCAGCGTCGCATGGTCGAGCTGTCCGGCGACTTAGAACTGCGAGAAAATGAACTATCTGCTGCTGTGAGGAGGGCAGAGGCTCAGCATGCGCAGAATGTTAGCTCCCTTGGTCGGAAATTGAACCAGACCATTGAGTCGTTTCAGAAATTGGATACCTCACTCAATGCGCCTGGAAGTGGTGGGAGCGGTGGCAATGTTGCTGTTGAGACGGGAAAGAAGTTGGAAGAGCTGGATCGCCAGAGACGGAGAGCCCTAGATGCGCATTTCCTGATCGAGTGCTGGGATGAGGTCAGTAACCGCGGGGAAATGTCGCTGCTGGAAAACCTAAGACGGTCAGGAAGCGGAGAGGGGAAAGTCAGGTCTGCTCATATCGCCAGACAGCTTCTCAGGATAAGTCAGAGACTGGACCCGGCGAGCTGGAATGAGAATAAGATGAACGGGACACCTGTGAATGACTCGCCCACTGCGATGAGAATAAATACGAGGGAGATCATTGAGAAGTTTTCCGAAACATTGGAAAAGGACTTGTTGAAGCAGTTCGACGACTTCTATAGAAAAGCAAACTTTGATGGCATGAGGGACTGTGCAGCTGTGCTCCACGATTTCAACGGCGGGGCTAGCGTCGTTGGATTGTTTGTGAATCAGCATCAGTTCTTTATTGACCGCAGTCAACTTATTGCTGAGGAAGTTGGAGGGGATGCTGAGACTTGGGAAAAACTGGCTGATCCCGACGCTGACCCGCCAGGCGTTGAACCTAGCCTACAGTCGCTGGTCGACGAGGTCAAGGTGGTGGTCCAGGAGGAATCTACGATTATCAAACGAGCGTTTCCATATTACGAGCAGGTACTTGACAAATTCCTACAGAGAATCTTTCAACAATCGATACAGCAGCGATTGGAAATGGTATTAGATAAGGCCGACAGTGTGTCATCATTGGCATTTTTAAGATCTCTTCAAACCGCGCGAAGTTATATCAGCGGTCTTGTCGATGATATGAAGGCTCATGGCCTAACGGAGCACCCAGAGACGATATCGTCCAAGACAGCAATCATTTTGGATCAGCAATTGGAGGATCTTTTTGTCCCATACTTTGGTGGTTCCTCGTACATTGAAAGAGAGAAGAAGAACCTAGAGGAGCTTTATACATCTTTGACGTTCAAGTTCACGACATTCCATACTCGCCGCAAGAAAGCAGCCACCACATTTATGTCGTCTCTCGCCAAATCTGGCAGCGAACTCATCAACTCTGCCAAAGATGCGTATATCGGACGACTCGACTCCTTAGACTTCACCCCCACCCAGAAGAGAACATTGTTACGCGTGGCTGGTCTGAAAGAGAACGCAGATTTGCAAAAACGAGACGACATTGAGCTCACGGAAGAAGACGGTCATTTGAGTATCGCTTTTGCCAAACGTATGATAAAGTGGCTAGCGGAGGGTGTTGGACGAGATCTAGAATTGAGCGTAAGCAGCGAAACACCAAAGGATGTTTCCGCACTACTTAACATGCTTCTGTCTATGATGGGAGAGGGATATATTGAGGTTGCGCTAGATGGGGCTCTCGAAGCCGCGTCAGGTCAGGAATCCACAAAGACAGAGCCCGACTTCTCGTACCTGCGGGACTTGCGCGCCGCCATTAGTATCACACACCTCATGATGACATGCATCAACACCGTGCTTATCCCACTGGCGGCCGGAAATATCACCATCAGGAGGGATATGGAGAAGAAGACCTCCCTCACTATGAACCGAGTGGAGGATAAAGTAAACTCGATTGAGCAGAAGACCGTCGACGTAACGCTTTCTTGGGTTTCACGACTCCTCTCTGGCCAAAAGAAGAATGACTTCCGCCCGAAAGAAGGTGCCACGGATGGCGATACCGCCTGGCTAGAGACACTACAAACACCAGTAAGTCACCTGCATTCCTCAACCATGTACACCCCTATTTCCCTCTCGTAAAATAGCCACACGTAAATAAGCACTAGATATTCTAACGCCACCTAGACATGCGCCTCAATCTCCACATTCCTAACCCGCCTGCACAACACGATCCTCATTTCTCTCCCGTCAAGCGGCTCCAACATCAAAATCTTCCTTACCGAAATCGCCCTGGGCATCCGCACTCTGCTCCTTGAGCATTTTAAGCGCTTCCCCGTCAACGGTCCCGGTGGCCTCATGGTTACCAAGGACATGACCCGGTACGCTGACCTGCTCCGATCATGGGACATAGACGACGCCGTCAAGGGCGTTGGCGGCGCGCTTGATGTGCTCTTGGAAGTCGGTAGCTTGTTCGTCGTGGGTCCTGAGGCGCTGCGGGAGAGAGTTCGGGCTGGCACGACAGGGACCAGTGGAAGGGGCGGGGGTGGATCTGGGACTAGTAGAACTGGCGGCCAGGGTAGTACGGCCCAGGGGACGGCGGGTGCGGGGTTGACGGTCCAGGAGGTCAGGGCTTATGTGCTGCGGAGAGAGGATTCAGGAACTGTGGGGATGCAGAGCGTTTTCAATGCTCTGTGAGCATGAAGGTTAAAGAAGGGTTGGCCGGAGGGGTCCTTTTTCTGTTTGATTCCCCATGCTCTTTTTCATTTTGTGATTGGTTATTCGGTTTGGGAGACATGTACGCGGGCGTTCCTCTCCTTACAGCGACCGTTCTACTATCCTCTCTGTCGCGATCGGCTTTTTGCTATTATGTGTCTACCCTACACCAATTGCATATACTTGCATATATAAAAAATGCATGTGTAACGTTCCAAGGCAGGTAGCGCCACTTTCGTCCCTGATCCGCCTGCTTTCTCATCTTCACCCATCCGTAACTGCATATATCTGAATACCCTAGCGCGCATCAATATCGGCAGATTAGCTACGCAAATCAAGCAGGTCGTATACGACAAGACACTATCTATCTCTTACCAGTCTATCTTGATATACTTGCAGCCGTCACAAAAACAAGGAACCTCTTGAAGCTTTTCCCGTCATCTGTTGAAAAGAGAAGCTTAACTGGCAGTGTGATAGTTACGCATGACTTGTTGATGCTTTTTCTTCGCGTCCAGTTCCTCTCCTCTTTTCCTCTTTTGAGTCACTTCCTTTTTTCTCGGCTTGGCTATACTGAATGCCAGTTGATTTGACAACTCGTCTATTACCCCGCAAATCTTCCCTGGGCCATACTGTATCAATGCAGGACATTACGCGCATGCTACATCATTCCTAGCAGTAGCTGCATAGCAGATGCATGGAGCATAACTACCGACTTCTTATTCAATCATTCCTTTACTCGCTGGTGGCGTTTATATGCAGGTGGATGCAGAACTTTTTGGCGCGTAACTGCATGAAATTCCACAGATCACCCCGCCGCTTTCCCGAAACTAATCAGACAAAGAGAAAGAGAAGAAGGGGGGGAAGAGATGGGAAAGCTCCGTACCTAGATATTGCAATATACCGTATATATATATATATATATATAGCTGGCGCGATGGCCTTCACTTCAAAGGAACGACCTAATAGACCCTTCCGCGCTCCCAGCCAAATCCAATCGGTTTTAACCAAGAAAGCCCCGAACATCAGAAATACTAAAGCCACTCGACCAACCTTGAGGAGTCCCTCCCTTACCTTTCTTTTCTAGCCTTCACCAGACCACTGAATCAAGACGCGGAACCACATCACCGAGCATCCAACTCACGATGAAGCTCCCCGTCCTTTCCTCGGCCTTCTCTGGGCATCTCTCGCCGCCGCAGAGTGCAGGGCTAACAAAGACATACCGAAAGGGTGGTATTGCGGATCATGTCCAGAACTCCATGATTGTGATCCTAATAAAATATATCTCTGTATGCACACGGGGATATGTGGAGCTGAGTGGGGGCAATTCGAATGCGCAAATAGGAATTGTTTTAAAATAGTGTAACCGGGGGCTAGAATGGCGTGGATGGCGTGGATGCGGGATAAGGATGTGGTACAGGATTGATTGAATGGGATGGAATCTGGCGAGGCGTGGGTGAGTAAGATTCTCTGTTTTGACATTTAGTGTTTGTATATTTGTTTATTGATGTGGCTTTCCAGTTGTTTAGATGTTGGGTGGCAGGTGAAGATTTTCCGTCGGTATAGGTTGGGGTGATGGATGTGATTTCGAGGGGGGTTGCGGAAGACATGGTATGTGTTCATGAAGGTGTGGGATATGGAGTTATTGTGTCATCAAAGGGTCAGGTATGAGGTTGAACATGGATAGCATTCAAAATAATAGTAGCTGTTATTTCAGACCTGTCCAAATCCAACTGCATTCCACACCAAAAATGTCTTCAAAATCAAAGGGATATCATGCATGAGTAAACAGCAATGTAGTACTCCTTGTTGGGATAACCCTAACTGCGGCAAGGGGCCAAGTTATACAGGCGTTAACTCGCCTTTTTCCCCCTTCCCTTGCAACGATCGACATCGATGAGACTCAAAATTCATAGAATGATTTGCCGGATTCAACCGACAAGTCGTGCGTTCCGCTCACGGGGAGGGTCCGGAGCCGCAAAGGGGGAGGAGAAGGGGGAGACTATTTGAGTTGTGACCAAGTGTCTAATATACACCTCTGTGTCCTCATATTCAGAGCGCATGCGGGGGCGAATAAAAGGATGCTGGGTGAGTGGTTTTCAAAAACAACTTGAGCCGCATTGGGTATTCTTTTGCAAGGCACTTGCAATGACATCATGAGCATCTACATGTATCCACTTGTCCTAGCCGTTTAGATAGATAACGATGACAGTAGGTCAGCAGCAACTGCTTCTCGATATATCGCAACGTGTAAAAATATCTAATCATGTCAGTGTATATGAATTGAAGGTCAAAATAAGGGGCGCATACGGGGCATTAGAAATAAGCTCGAGATCTGCGAGTTAGAGAATTTCCATCATCTGAAACCAACGTATCTTTAAATAGCAGCCATCGCTAACACTGGCATCTCTTCTAGAATTAGTTGAAACCTGGATGAGCATCTCACGACAAGTTTGACACATATGCTCTTCTCAAAGCACTTCTAAACAGTTAACCGTCTTCTCGGGTTGGTCTGTGCTCAGGACTAAGTTAGGACGTTACAGTCACTAGGTGGGCTTTAAGGAATCTTAATCAGTTAGAATGTTCTGAGGAATATGAATAGAGCCCACCCTCCCCAGACGTATAGAAGATGTGCGTCTAAGAAACAACAAACGAAGAGAATCTTGCGTGGAAAGAGTATGAGTCTCTCGAGCAATGCCGACAATTCGACATTCTAGCACATTCCAGAGGCCATATTGAAAGTATCGGGCCAGTCTGAAGTTCCGGGACGCTCCATCATTTGAGGATGTGACTGAGACACACTTTCGCACTGTACACGTACATATCATAGAAAGTTCGTATTTGGTCAAATTGTGGTAACCAATGAGACTATGCTGTACAGGTGCTCTCGAGGCAGTTTACCGTATTTGGGCATTTTCCTTCGAAGCTTCAAACCTATCGTCAGCGTGGTCTTTAACCCAATTCGAAACGTGCAGATAGACGAAGAGAATAACGAACCGTTATACAGTAGCTTGGCTAGCTAGAGTACTCTTCTCAATGCATATCGGCCTAAAATCGGAAACCTAGGAGCACACTGCAGAGTAACATTCAGGTCTTCCTATTGCGGCTGTACGGAGTAGAGTAACCGAATTTAGTCATTCTTTCGCAAGGCAAAACCTAATCGGGGGATCACAAGCTTAACCTTAGGTGTGGACGGGCAAGCTTTTTATGATCCCTGCGTTAACGAATCATTATAAAGACTTAAGCCTCGCAAATAGAAAAAGGGCCCAGGTGGCCGGGGGCTGAGTAGGTTAAAAAAACTTGCAGTTCTGTTGTTTCTAATTGCATGAACATGAGCTAGCTTAGGCTCCAGGTTGGCTTACCGTCGTCTCAGTGTAAGAGAAAGCTATTCGACAATGAAAGCTCTTGGCCGTGTTAGAAGATGAAAGTGCTGATAAAGTCATACTTCGGGAACCAGTATCTCGCCCTCCTCGCCCCTGACTGCCCACCTATCTATCAGTCCAGTGGCCTGGGCCACTTGATCGGCATAGAACGAAGCACCCGTCAGAAGATCCAATTGCCTCGCCCCCTTGGGATATAAATATAAACACCCTTCCCTGAATCATCTTTGCCAACGGAAGCTAATACCAATCTTATCCCCCGATCGCGCCACTTTCCAGCAACACCTTCTTTTGGACTATAAATGCGAGAGACGCAGATGGCGATTGCCCTATTTCAAAGTAAGGCCTAGATGTTGGCGTGGTAACATTACCGCCCGTCGCGTCGCCATTGGAAAATTTGAATGAGATCGAATATGAATACGACCTTCTTTCAATCATAACCACATTCTTAGCTGTTCTCCCCGCAGCCACAGCTTCGTAATATGTATGGTGACTTTCCCTGCGTGTTGCGTTGTCAAAATGTTTTTCCCAATATAATCCAAAAGAGGAAATTGAAGGGAAGGTAGCATGGAGCCGAGAAGAGGATAGGAGAAGGACATGGCAGGGAGGCCATCTAGAGATTCTATATAAACGAGGCCCCGTCCCCGATAAGAATCAAAAAATCCCCAGGATCAAGCAGCTCGACACAGATTTATCCAAGAAAGAAACCTCGACCAGTTCTCAAACTCCATCCCATCAACCAAACACCTCTTCCAGACCACAAACGCCTCAAAAATGAAGCTCAGCATCGTCAACGTCCTCGTTACCGGCCTCCTACTCGCCGCTGCCGGCGTCGACGCCTGCAAGTGCCGCGAGGGAAGCAAACAGGGCCAATATTGCGGTCACTGCCCCCAGGTCCTCGGAGGCGACGGTTTCGTCTGGGACCATGTGTACGAGTGCAACCCCTCGGGGGGTTGCCACGACTATGGCTATCGCAAGCAGTGTGCTGGTAGCTCTAGCAATCCTTGCCCGTTTTAAGCAGGTATTTTCCCCAGCAAGGTCTTTTTGATATCCAAATGTGTTAAGAGCGCGGAAATAGATGCTGACAATTGTAACACATGTAGAACCTGATGGCGGGGTGGATAGCGCAGAGGACGTCGTGATGCGGAGGAGTTGCAAATTGGTGTGGTCATTTGTTCCTTAGTTAAGAGAGTACAAAATCGTGGACACTCATTATCAATTTTCTTCCAATTGGGGCCTATCAGTGGTTTTGTAGGGGGCCAAGGAGGGCATAGAAGGGCTGAATGGAAAGCCATTGCAGGATATATAGTAAACAATGTCATCTTGTTCAGAGAAAGGGTTTGAGGTGGTTCTGAATTAATGCATCAACTCTTCAACCATGCGATGTTGAGCTTTGCCAGTATATGATATGTCGACTTGATCACCATAGGTTTGAAAATTAACGATTGAAGTCAAGAGGGAACATAACAGACGGGAATGGGGTTGAAATAAGCTCGCGGCCTGCGTAACGTTAGCCGGGGCCCGTGTTTCGGCCCGAACTCTTGGCAACCGCCGCCGCAAGTGCCGCATTCACATCCTACTATCGTCATTCCTAGTTTCAAAAATGAAACGGCATCGACAGTTGATATATTACACTTGTCGTCATCGGTATATATAAATTGTTCCTTTAACTAGTTTACGGTATACAGCGCGTTGTACATGTACAAACAGTTCAACATTGAAGCTTTTTACGGTCTATCCAAAGACCACACTCACGACTTACTACTAAAACTAACTTGAAACTATGCAGTATACTAATAAACGCATTTCTATACGAAAGAGAGAATCAACTTCTTCTTGTGAAACTGCTCTGGCTAAGCCCACAAAAATATATATACGACGTCAAAGTCAACCACTCGAAATACAATCTCACGCTTTCCCAATATCACACACACCAGCCCAGTGAATATCCTTCAAACCCTTTGGCACCGACATTCCCTCAACCGTCCAGCTCGCAATAGTCAGCTCAAATGCCCATGCAAGAATTGTCTTCCCCCAATGCGCTTTCCTGCCCCAGATCGCATCTTCAATCACGCACCCGACGCCGTTCAGGAAAAAGAAAGCGTATATCCGCGCAAGCGCGTCAAAAGGCATAAGTGGCTTTAGACCATACGCGTGGAAGAATCCCATCAGGCAAAACGAGGCGATCACACCTATAGCCCTGGCTATAGACACTGGCACACCGTACCGCGTTGGCAAATTGAATCGTAGAGGTTCGTACGCAAGTGAGCGACAGGGGCTGGCAAAAGCACTATGCCACGTCTTGCTCCAAAATGTGCTGAGTGAGGTTGCCGTCCAAAGTGGTCCGAATAGCGGAGAGCTATTGTGGTAACGGAGAATTAGTTGGAGAAATTCCCATATTATATAGATCGCCAGTAGAACTTCCAGTGCGGCCACCGTTGGGTTTGACTGCGGGAAAAATGCTTGTAGTATAGCAAAAGCTAAACTATGCAGAACAAAGTTGGTACGCTCAGAAAATTGGGGTTGCCAGCTTTTTGACTTTTGGCTTGCCCGTGTGGTACTATGATTGCTTTCGCTTTTCGCCTTATGTGGGCTGGGCTTTGGTACTGGTCCGCGACGAGCGTGGCTTGGCGTAAAAGACTCGTACCGTAGCTCCGTCATGTAAAGAAGAGCAAGGATAGCGTACGAAGGCCGGGGATTGTACGCATAAATTGGAGGATTGTGACGTCGCGCGAACATGTCTAGCGCTTTCATCACACCGATAGCCACTGTACTGCTGTCAGTAAATGTTGCAGTTTGATTTCGACCATGCCCGCTTTGATCGAGGAATGAAAGAATTAACAGGAATAACCGTGTTTTTAGAAACCCTATGTATCAGAGTTCTCCAAGCAGCCGCGAGCAAAACATATATATAATACTAATTGAGAGAAACAAGAGAAGAGCAAAAAGGTACTGCTTACCAGCAAAGAGTTGCAAGCTCCTAATCACGTTACATTCCAAAATCACCAAGCAGCTACTCGCAATGAACCCAGCACACGCCAACAGGCTGAGTACTTCGAACAATTTCGTTTGGCGCTTAGCCAGCGCGTAAAACGAGAGATAAAGTAGAATGGCAGGTAGCAATAGAGATGCGATTCCGGAGTAGAGATTATCTGCTATTCTCCTGAATGCCATCTGCGCCTCGGGAGAGGACGGATAAAGGTGTAACGGCGAGATCGCCATGATTTTGAAGCAGACGCTCGTCTACCGTATGGAGACTTCCTGTACACTTCGCCAAAGATGGCTCAGAAGATCTGGATGAACAACTATTGGAGGCTTGTTCGGGAAAGCTTCCGAGTAACCCGTGGATATATTAAAAAGGGATAAACGGTAAAGGAGGGGGGGGCTGGTATCAACCATGGGATGAAACGGAGTCGCTGTATCTTTCAGGACAATAAAAGCAGCGGTAAAAATGGGAAACAAAGGCAGCGGACAAGCATAAGTACTATATCGCTCTTGACTGTGCTGGGTAATATGCCTCAAAGTTCGAGATGAAGCTTGCAACGAATGAGCAACAGTACCAAATCGAAGGGTTATTAAGACGGTATGAAGGATAACACCAAAACAAATACCAGTTCAAACAAGATGAAAAAGACTTCAACAACTTATGATGGATGGCAATGTCGACCCGAGCGATTCAAACCTGAAAGTACAGGGCGAGTTACTGAAAAGTGGACGTGATTCGCCACAGCGCTCTCCACAGTGACATCCATGGACGATCTTGCATGTGGCTTTGTAAGGGAAATTGAAAAGTCAAGAATAAGCATGCGTCATAGTGTGTATACAGACGTGTGGCAGGCTGGCAGCACTAGTGGAGAGGAGTATAGATGGAAAACATGGGCCCCGCGTACGTGGTGGGATGTAATAGCGATCAGAGCACCGGCAGCGGTGAACAAGGCAGTCTCCCACCAAAAAGCAGGCAAAGAATGCGATTGTTGCGTTCGAGAAGGAACAAAGAGATGACAGCGCTTTCTTTCTTTTATCCTTCCACCTTTTTATTGGTTTGACAATGGAGTGTGTTGATCCATACCGAATTGACAGCGGTCATTCTGCAGGGGAGACGTTTATTGAACTCCTGGTTCCGCTGTCTCAAATCAGATAAGCTTATCTCAACCACATTCCAATAGCCGCGTT
This sequence comes from Helicocarpus griseus UAMH5409, assembly GCA_002573585.1. Classification (NCBI taxonomy): domain Eukaryota; kingdom Fungi; phylum Ascomycota; class Eurotiomycetes; order Onygenales; family Ajellomycetaceae; genus Helicocarpus; species Helicocarpus griseus. The sequence goes on from PDNB01000259.1 coordinate 28,675, forward strand.
GGGCGATGTGGCTTGTATGACTTTACTTCAACCCTTGTGGGTACCGTCAGTCGATGAAGGAAAAAGGAAACGGAAAGGTATCATCTATAAAGTACTAATTTGATTAGCAAGTGGCTAATTAATATTACTTCGTGACCAGCATCTAGTTTTCTTTCTACATAAAGTTGCATCTTGGGAATCATCGCTTCAAAAAAAAAGGAAAAGTAAAAAAGGAAATAGGGAAAAATAATTTGAAGCAAACAGAAGATAACGCATCATTCGTTACAAAAGACCTGAGCAACTAATCTAATGCTAACGTTGATCTAAAAACGCGAATATTCGTCGGCTACTGAATTGTTGCCGATTTCAGTTTCTCGCCTAGCTCGTCAATAGCTGTATCCGCCTCCTCGTCTCCGGTCACGGATTCAGCTTCCGCATCCCAATCCCAATCACTGTCGTCGTCTGACTCTGGTTCCTCTAATTCTTCGAGCTCGCCGAAACCCCAGGCATTGTCATCGTCGTCTTTGCCAAGTCTCTCCTTCCGTCTCTCCATCAATCCCTTTAATGCCTTGAAATTGCCACCCTCTGCGTCAAAAGGATTTTCATCGAGCTCAATCTTTCTCAGCGCAGGAAGACCCTTCTTGGCAAGATAGCCCACGATTTTCACACCTAGTTCATTTATTTCGTTGCCTTTCAGCTTAAGAACCTCAAGCTTTTTGTTTTTGCCTTTTGCGAGTGCCTCAGCAACCTTCTTCCAGCCGTCCATCTCGAGACCCCAGTAGGTGAGACCAAGCTCGCGAAGGGATGGAAGCTCCACCACAACTTCGGCTAGAGCATCGACTCCGTCCCGGTCTTTATCCTCACTTCTAGGAGTATTATCCCGTAAATCAAGGGCTTCTAGGTCAGGGGCGTGACGAATGCCCGTGAGCAATAGTGTTTCGATGCCATCCGCGCGAATATCGTTCGTGGACATGGTAATTTTACGAAGACCCTTCCCGTTCGCTTTAACCGCATGCGCCCATGCTTGCATGCTTCCACCTTCAAGTCGATTTCGACTGCAATTAATGGTCTCGAGGTGTGGGATTTCGTATTTAATTTCGGGGTTGGTTCGTGCTTGAATTTTCCTTGCGCCGAGCTCTACTAAAGCCATCGCGACCTCTGCACCCGCCTCCGGTCCGAGACCATTATTAACCAAGATTAAATGACGCAGAGGGAGGTGCGCTTTCAGGAAATCGACAAGGGGGTCTTTGGTATTGAACCCGAAAGCGTTGTAGCTGAGATCGATTTCTTGTAACGTGTGGACTTCAAGAAGGGGCTTGAGAAGGTAGTCAATCGCGGTTGGGATTTCGCTAAGTAAGCGACCGATGAAAATGTCGTCAAGCTTGATGCTTTTCAGCTTTTTCTGTTTGCGCAGAAGCTCTCCGATTTGCTTGCACGAATCGCGGCTATATGAGTTCCCCCCAAGGCGTATTTCAGTATAGTGATCGTTTACCTCGAGCGGTTTGATGAGTTCCGCAAGTTCTTCGATTTCATCGAGACCGGGACTTTGAAGCGCAACCTCTTTCTCTTTGATCTTATCCCCTTTCTGCTTGATTTCGTCATCGATCTTTTTCACGGCATCTTCTGTGTTCTCCTTTCCCAGTAACGGCGCCTTGGTCTTCTTAAGCGCAATTATATCATCTTCAAGTTTGTCCTTCTCCCTTTGGAGGACATCCCCCGCGGAGTCAAATTTTTGGCCCTTGGCCCCAATGACAAAAACGTTCGGCGGAGGGACCATGGTGGGGTAAAGAAATAAAGCGAAAAGGAGAGGGAGTCTCAGGAGGAAATTCGTATCTTTGAACAGGTCAGATAGGAACATATAAGCCAGAGCTAGGGTATCAAAAAGGGAGAAATAAAGCAAGACACAAACGGACAGGGAGAGGGGTTGAAAAGAATTCAGAATGTTTTTGTTTTGGTTACTGGGGGGAGAATTTGCGAGTGGCGCGCATTCAGGAGAGGGGCCGTTGATGCGCTCCGGCGGAACTGATATTCCGGCCGCCGAAAAGCCTCACTACCGGAATTCAAACCAAGGCCGATGATGATAAATCAAAGAAGTTTGCTTTGATACTGGCGTCTACTGTCTTTTCCGGTGTGCATCTCCCCTTCGCTTCATTTCATCTACAGTCATTTGCGTTTTAGGGCTCAATTGATCTCTTCTTTGCAAAATGTCGTCCCCCGCCGTTTCATCCGTTGCGACCAGTAAGTTCTCAAACGGCCCGCAACCCGTTTTATCAGATTATCAGAAAACCTAACCAACTTTCCTACGTCTATAGACACCACCCCCGCGGTCAATTCCTCCACATCTCCCTCGACTGAATCCTCGAAACCTAAGGTACATACGTTGCGCCTCCTATCTTTTGACCCCAAGTTTATCCCGATCCCTTCTTCGAATAAATAGCATTATTACCAACAACCCATCTAACGTCCAATCCCAACAGCCATGTTGCGTCTGCAAACCTGAAAAAGCCGCCCGTGACGACTGTATGCTCTTCTCCAAATCAGACGACCCCGCACAGCAGGAATGTCGCCCGCTAGTCGAGCAGTATAAAAGCTGCATGGCCGGGTTTGGATTCAAGATCTGAACGAGGAGCGTTTGGGACAACGTTCATATCGGGAAGGAAAGCAATTGTAACATGAATATGAGTGTAAGATAGCTTTGGAATTGGGATATATCTCCCCGGCTGCATCAACGGCGTTATATGGTTGTACTTTTTTGGATTCTCCCGGTCGCGACGCTACTATGTTAGAATACTCCTACGCAGGTATCTATAGGGAGCATGGCTGTTATATACTGCGCCTATGACCATTAGAGATACAGGTACTTAAACATAAAACATCAATCTAAGTGGTATTATACTTGGAGAAAGGACAAAGGAGTGCAATTGGGTATCATCGTACAAAGTAAATTGAAGATAAAAACACCGGTACATAGTACGTACATAAACTGTTATAAAAGGGTCAATCAAAGAAACAGAACACATAAGCATGCCTTTGGAACCATGAGTAAGACAATGAAGCAAGCAAGTCTTAATATCTAATGTTTCGTAAGTGTTCCGTATTATTGTTTCTTTTTCTCTGTTACGGATTGATCTTTCCGTAGTTCCTACCCCATCAACCCGCTCTGCCGAATCAGCTTCCATGTACACCACAGATATAAGATTCCAAAGCCGGACGCCCCAACCAAAACGTTCAACACAACCCATAAGTCAGGCTTTGCAGGGGGGGTAGAAACGAACGCTTCAAGGAAATGCCAGGATAACATAGTCAGATAGTAAACCAAATGCACGAGCTTCGTTAAAGAATGCAAATTTCCGGAATTCCGCGCGGTTTCGGATTCCGACTGGTTTCGATACAAGTCCAAAGAAGTGGGGGGGAGACCAAGCAGATACGCCCAGAGCAAAGTAAGGACGAAGTACGGGACACGCAATTCGTCACGGCGTAGCAGCGGGAACAAAGTCCACACACCAAGCATGTTAGCCCAGCCAACCCAAGCTCGGGTTTCCTTGCTAAGGCCACCGTCGCTGCCAAGGAGTAAGGTCATTGTGAGAAGTGGTAGGAGAACGCTTTTTTCATGGACTTGGAATGAACACAGGAAAAACCCCCACGCTGTACTCGATAGCGCTAGTGGAAGAAGGCCTGGCCGTGGGTATAGACCAATGATCGTGCATGGGGTGATAATTGACAGAACTGTAGCGCCAAGAGATGCTTGTTGGAGTAGGGTCGAGGGGAAGCGGTGTAGTTTGTAGAACGTGTGGATCGTGCACCATAGGTTGGCGACCTTGTCTTCGAATAAGCCTCTCGAGAATGGGAAGATACGATGAATCGATTGGGAGAGCTGGTGAATTGGGCCGAAAATCCACGAGGACTCATTTATCTTCACTGGGAAATTTTGGAGAAGCGGCGGGGTAGGGAGCGGGAGCTCAATTCCTCGATATTTGTTGTAAAGTGCGGCCACTATAAACGGAGCAAACAGCAGAGCGAAAGTGAGTATTGTAATGAAGCTGATGCTAATCAGCCGGCCGACTCTTACGCGTGGGGAAAAGCACGCGCCAAGCATGAAGGCAAAGATGGTGGGCGCGAAGTACAATGCCATTTGCTTGAAGCAAAGGGCGGACACGAAGAATAGACATGCCCAAAGCATCCGTCCGGCGAACATGCTCTCCATTGCTGCGACCACTAAACCTAGCATAACAGTGTTGTATTGGAAATGTCCGTGGTCCACAAGAATAGTAGCTGGTTGCATCAGGACGGCGACGAGTGCAATAGAGGAAGCCCAAACGTGGGTCCCTTGCAATCGAGAATATCTCCTAAGAAAAATAACAACTGCTGGTATATAGACAAGGTATTCGGAAACGACGACAGTGGCACGCATATAAACTTTGAGCAACGGCCCCTCCATTCCGCGAGACTTGTCCAGCGCAAACCATGATGGATCAATGATTGAACCACTAATGGGCGTCAGTAACAGAAAAATACAAATACTGTCGGACTTGGGGGCCTTACATCTTGCCCAGAAGCCAACTATGGTATGCAGTAAGTGGAGGGTAGTCCAGACCCCACCATTGCAGGTCGTAGAAGTACCATAACGATAATGGGAGGTGTGACGTGATCTCCATCCAATGTCTTTGTGCTTCAAAATCGCCGTACATGGGAGGAACGTTCTGGCCTGTGGAAGTCCTTGATGTTTAGCCCCTGAATCTTCGAGACTCAGCGCCGGAGATCATTACTGACCGGAGTAGCCCCATAGACTAACTGACCAGCGGAATAGCCCAACGGCCATGAGGATTAGTGGTAGGATAACCCATTGTGATACCCCCGAACGCGCTGGCCATAAAAAAGACACGAGTGGAAATGCCGGGGAAGGTCTGCCGGAGTCCGCATTAACGATAAGGTCAACGTTGGAGTGGGGAGGAGTCGCGGGGAGCAATCTTCTCTTCTTTCGCGGGCGATGGGAGGAAGGAGACGGGCTTGCGGAAGGCCTCATTGTTTCAATTTGGCAGAGTTCATTTGCAGGATAATGGGATAACAAGTCGATATTGGCAATTGGGTGTGTTATTGACGTCGAAGCTGCAAGCTTGGGCACATTGGAATACCTCGAGCTGTCCTGAAGTTGTGCGGGACGCGAGGTACTCGCAGGTAGCTCCTCGGTGGGTCCATGGGCGGAAAACATTTAAGCTTGAATTGATGCGCTAGTCTTCCTTTGGTTTAGCGTTAATCTAACTCTATCAACCACCCACAGCTCCAATATGATAAATGATAAATGATCAATCATATCGGAATCTATTTAATTCAACTGTACAACAAGGACACAAGGAAAGATAACATGAAGCGACCCAACTTAGAACAGATCCCTTTGTAAACGAATATTTGCAGTCATTGAGAAATGCCCTAAGCACCTCGCTACTGAGGGGCGCGACAGCGTATACTCTTTTCTTGTTTCTGCGGCAGAACTAGCCTCTCTGGACTGTTTTGCTGTATGCAACATTCTGGAGGAGAGAGGTTTGACTTAATTGGGCGCTGACCACTGAGCTACCACTTGCCAGGCTGCGTTCGTATGCGATTCTCAAGGCCAGATGTTCGCCTTTCCGTTCTGCTACAGCGTTTGGCTTTTGGTCTAGCCGCGAAACCTTCGAACATTCAACCTTTTTTCACAGTTCAGTGGATGGGCTCCTCCACGTGTATTACCACACACTGTAACAATTCGCAGGTAGCAAACTCATCAATTCCGCTCCTTAGCGACAACTGTATCAAACCATTGAACCTGTAACAAGTCCTTATGGGCGATACCCGACTGGACGGGCTAGGCCTCCGGCAATTTTTCCTCTAGTCATTGGATACCAAAAGACCGCTTGGGAGAATCCGCCGCCAAAATCATATGACTGAAACAAAGCTTTTCTAACATGGAATTGTGCTAAGGTTCGTAAGGGTTGAGGATAGTGCAAGATGACTGCATTTCGTAGATGAGCTCAGGACATTGTTACTAACAAATAAGCAATTGGAAAGAAGTTTATCAAAGTCAAACCTTACTATGCATAAGACAACATGCGCAGTCTGAAAGGTCACACTTGATACTACATCAGACTAGATAGATTGTCGATAAAAAGAAAAAAATACGTTGCGCGATGTTGATGGACGTTTGACTGATAGTCATAACGTAATCTATCACCTTCTCGGACAGATCACCTACTCGGACACTTCCCCACTATATTCAAGGAAAAAAACTCTTTTTGACCACAACCATGTAGAAAAACTAGCTAATTACATTATGTATTATTCCCTGTTCTCTGAGAGCATGTATGAGCAGTATGTTCAACAGTCCCACATATACTACACTGGCGTGCTGCCTGTTTTTGTGGTTGAGGATTAGTAGTCTCAACCCCCTCTCTTCTCACTTCTCTCACTTCTTCAGTATGTTGTATGCGATCTATCCCTTCTTGAACATTCAAAACATCTTCTTGGGCTACATATGTACAACCTCTTTTGTGCTTTCTCTTTTGCTTCTCATTGGCAGCTCTTAATTGCTTGTTTTCCTCTGCCAGAATAGCAGCACTGTGCATGGCCATCTGGCACCCCTTAAGCAGCTGATTCAAGGCTCAATTG